>WAAG01048212.1:50941-128255 GCA_013390105.1 Tichodroma muraria | reverse complement strand
TCTTCAAAATTCCTTCGTGCATACTAGGCTTAGATTAAAAGGCAAAAGTTATCTTTCACTTGTAGAGTTTTACAGAAGTTGCTCATTTCCCTTTTTTTCTGTGATTTCTCCCAAGTGAAGGGGGAGGAAAACCCCTGCCGCTTTGGCATTAATGGAGTGTTGCACTGCCTCTTGCCTGAAGGAAGAGCTTTTAAGCAAGTAAAACCAGAATTCAGCAGAAAAAGTGTCCCCCTTTACCTCAATTAGGAGATGAAAGGGGCCCCTCAGGCCCCAAAGAAACCTGAAAGGACAGGGCAGCAAGAGCAGCAGGGGCAAGAAAGATTTATGATTTTACTTTAAGTGTTACAACTACAACCTGCAAGAAAAGTTTTCAATTTGCCAGACTTCAAATATGATTAAGGGCATGGTGTTTAGCTCAGTAACATCAGTGTAAATCAGAGTAGAGTCACTCTGCTGACATTAATTACCTTGCACACTCCTTCAGCCCTCTGTGATAATGAGAAGAGTATCAGCAGTTGAGGGTTCTCACCCAGCCCTCGTCAGTGCTGTGTTTCCAGCAGAGAATTCAGCATTGGGATTAACATCTGTCACTTGAATTTTATTTTTTCGTCTTTACCTTGGAGCACATTCTGCTCAAGGCAACGTTTTGCTTGTATATAGCTATCAGGAAAGAGCCAGAGAGCCTAAGAAAGTGAACAGTGCGTATTTTAAGGTAACACCACTAAGAAAAAGTTTAGATGCCCCATCGCCCCGGTTAATTCAAATTGAGCACTGAAGAGCTGACCAGGAACAGCCCCCACTGGCTCAGGATGGAGAAGGGCTCTTGCTTAGGAGCACAGGAGTTTAGATTTGCACAAGTTTAGATTTGCACAAGGAGTTTAGATTTGCAGCTCCAAGCCCAGCACTCAGGCAAGGAGAAAACAGTGAGTGATGGTTACTATAAATAGGATGGATAAGCCACAGAAATTCACAGTGTCTTCTGAGTTTTAAACTCCCAAAATACCGAATTCAAGTGGTTTGTAAGAAATGGTTCCTGCAAGAACAGGTCCAGGAAAGAGAGACATAATTGTAATTCAAATATGAGAGGTATGAAAACTGACATACAAGTTGCTGATGTGAGCAATCGCACTTGAGAAAGAACAAGGAAGTTAAAAAAAAACCAAGTTCTTTAGTTAGCGGTGAGAATACAACATTTTTGTGTCCTGTGTGTGATTAAAAGGCTGGAACAAACCCCCCATTCCTTCATCCACTTAACAGGGGAGCTGTCATCCATCCCCCACTGCTGAGTTCTCTGCCACAGAGTGCAGGAAGACAATGCTGACTTTCACAGGTGACATTTTATTCATTAATGTTCCTCCACATCCACCTCTCCTTTGTTAAACTCTTCTCCCCAGAACACAGAGGCACAGCAGAGCTCCCTACAGCTCTTTTCTCTCCACACTGACACAATGCCACACAAACTCCCTGTGCCTCTCTCCTCTTGACCACCCCGTGAACAGTGGGACTTTGTCATGGGTGCTCTGTCTGCCACTGGAAAAGAATCACCTAAAGGAAATCATGAGTGCTGACTGAGTGAAAAATCATTTTCCCCATCTAAGCCAGCAGCCTGACCCCAGCCCTGTGTCAGCAGACACAGGGAAATCCTTTATGGCTTTGATTACACAGATCTGCTTCAGGATGCTGCCAGAAGGTTCAGACTCGTAACCTTGAAGAGCTGCAAAGCAAACAGCAAAGCAAACACACTCAAACCAAACTTACCAACGTGGGCTGAGAAATACAAGAAAAAACCCAGTTCAAGTTCTGAAACTTTCAAACTACACAAGAAACAGAAGGTAAAACTTTATTCATATAAAATTTTCTCTCAGCTGATGCTCCACACATCAAATAATACAAAAGAATTTACCTGATGCCTGAAATCTCTTCCACTTGGCAGCTGGCAACTCCAACCAGCAAGTGGGAGAGCCTTACTGCCTGCCCATAGGAAATACTTGGTCTTGACCTCTTTGAGTTATATTGAGGTTTTCAAAGGGGGTAATAGAAATTATGTTAAAACAAAAAGAAAAAAGATCAGTCCTCGCACTCAATGTAGACATTAATAATTCCTTTTGAACCATGCTTTAAAGAATAGCCATAAGTCCATTTCCAACTTTAATCCCCTTATATGTGCACTGGAATCAGGGAGCCAAGCAATTCACTGCCCAACACACATCTTCAGCAGCAAAGCTGCTCTGAAAGAAGGTGCTCACAGTATCTATTCTTAAATGTTGAATATTGCATCTTTAACTTTGGAGCTGGTTTCAAACTCTGTTGAAAAGAGTTTGTAAATTAAATTTTTCCTCCCTTGCTCTGTCATTGGAGTGCACAGAAAATAATTGAAGAAAGGTAGACGAAGCCAAAGACCATCTCTGACTTCCTCAGTTGAAAGAAAGGAGCAGACATTGTGACCAAGGCAAACCTGCAACAAATCCCCAGGAGGATACCTGGATTTGGGGAGAGCACCAGAGAAACCTGTCACACGCCCAAGGCACACAAAACACACAGTGGTTCACAGTGAGTGATCTCTGAGATGCTCAGGTAGGTTGCACCATATAAGATGTGCCTGATACAATCATTGCTGAGACCCCCAAGTGAAAATGAAAGCTTGTTCTCAGCATCCTGGTGACAAAGCCACTTAAAATGACAGAACTCACTTGAGTCTCCTCTGATCTTAGAGCTGAGATTTCAATAGCATTGACATTTTAAGGAAATCAAATACTTAATTTCTTTCTATTTATTCCATGTTGGGAAGCGGAGGTGAGGCTGCAGAACGAGGACATGGGGAGAAGTCATTTCATTGCATTATCACTACCCAGCTGTGTCTGCACCATTTTCCTGCTCTCTTCTGCTTCCAGTAAATACAAGACCTAGCCTGGGCTGATCCTCACAGTGTCCATCCTCAGGGCAGGAATTCACCCTGGAAATGCCACGCAGCACACAGGTTCTCCAAAACTGAGCCCAAAAGCTGTCACATGCCTAGAACACTCAGACACGACCAAAAAATGCACATCAGTGAGCAGGCACAGACAGAACACAGGGACAAAGGGGACACCTCTACAGCAGCACAGGAGTGAACTGCACAGCTACAGACAGACTGGTGTTGTGCAGAGTGACACGGCCAATTCCACTGCTGTAGAACACACATCCAAATAGCCACCTTAATCAGGCACAAGGAAAAACTACTTTATATCCCTTACTCAGATCTTTCTTTGTATTTGACTCTCTCTCCATGTCCAAGGAGGCAAATATTTGCCCTGTCCCGGGAGGGAGACCACAGTGAGATGTAATAAAGGAGAGAGACTTAATAATATGAGGTATTTACAGAACAGCAGACAGAAAATATTGACTTGGCAGAACAGAGGGAACATCATTTGGAATGGTCTTTGGGTCAGGGCTACTGTGGCAGTGGTTGAAAAAACAACCAATTGATGCTGAGGTCCTGGGAAAAGGCAGGAAATTAAAAAGGGAAGATGCTGTATCAACATTTACCATTATTTTTAATACACAGTTTAGATTATGAATTCCAATAAACCCCACAGCAGACAAAGAACACAATGCAAACTCTGCTTTATTTCTTTGTTGATAATGCAATGTATGCGAGAAGGGAACTGTGTGCATCAGATCAAACCAAAACGTGAGGCAAGATTTCAAAACTATCTCAGAAATAGCAGCAGCTCTCAATCCTGGACTTCAGGAGGGGGAGTTGCAAAAGTGCTGCCAGTCCAGAGGGAGTCTTTTCCCACAGCTGGGTCCTTGGAAAGGGACATGTTCTATTAGAGCTCCCAAGTCTGCAGCTGAGCTGGTCAGTGCTCTCCTCACACATAAAGATGGATTCTCTCCCCTGGAGATGCATGGAAAAGGCGGGAACCGCTTCCCATATTTTCCTTGATAAATTTTGGCAAATAAGCATCTTGAAAAAAATAATGTAATTTCAATATTTGAAGTGTTTGAGCCTCTATGTGTTCAGTGCACAGAAACTATATCCAGACAGGAATGTTTTACTTTGTTATAGCAGCACAAACCCAAGTGCCTTCATTTTTTTATTTTTTGTTTTAAGCAGTGATTTTACACCTGTACAGAGAGCAGGAAAAACTTGACCTGTTGACACCAACAGAATGTCTCAATCCCCACGTTCCCCCCTCCAAGACAGCACAAAAGCAACCCTGGTCCACGATACCCTTCTGCACATAATCGGAATTCACAGGCTCTCCCACCTTCAGTTACACTTCGGGCACAGATTCTCTTGACTGTGTTTGTGTCACACATTGCAGATTTATCTTTCTGAATTACCACCACATGGAACAGATGGAAACCAACCACTGTTGGAGAGGATACTTATCCAGAGTTACAGCCCTGGCCTGAGAGGAGAGCTGTCTTCCTCATTAAGGAGCAGGAAGTCACCAAAAGGGCCGAGTAAAAACCTCGTGATTGATTTCTGGAGCAGAAGTGAGCCTGAGTTACTAAATACCTATCAATGAAAGGGCAAACCCCCTCAGCTCTTCATCAGGCACAGCTACACCTGTCTGGATGCTCATCTCAACACTTGAACGTACCTACTTTGGGAATCTGTACTGGTTTATGTGTCTCAAAAGCATGTCTGGCCTTTCCATGTTCATTTTTGCTTCAGTGTGTGCATGCCAGCTCTGTAAAGCTGCTGCCTGATGTGTCTGCTGGGTCCAATCTTGTTAAGTGTTTGCATTCTTTGCTGTTTCACAAAGTATAAAATAATCCACTTCGGCAGCCTTACTTAAAATTTATGGCATGGCAGCTGCAATCTTAAGCCTTGTGTTAATAAAAAAAACACATAAATTTTGTTCCTGATCAGTAGCAGAGTTCACCAATAGATAATTTCTGCTTTATTTGAAAGCCTGATGAAGCTTTGCGCTTACTCAGAATGAAAAAAAAAAGCGGAATTTGCACGAAATCAGACAGAAATACAGACTTGGAAAGTAAAGTGTTAGCAAGCCCCACACTCTGGCCCTTAAAAAGCCCCAAGAGGTGAATCCAAACAATGGGAAGAGTCCAGATACTGTAGTAAAGGAAGCCAACTTTGCTCCTGCTGGAAAAGAGAGTTTTCAGTTTTCATCCCACCCTTGCAGGAATTCTGCTGACCAAAATCACAGGGAGCAGCCAGGAAGAGGGTGAGCTGGCAGGAGCATCCTTCTCAAGTGGTGGTAACAGCCCATAGATTTGCTGCTCAGCTGTGATGCTGCTCTTTTCTAAATGCTTGACTTCTCAGACTTAATGTGGTGTGAAAGCTGGGCTTGCACGACATAGATAAACATAATTATCTCCTGCTCATACCGAGCATTATTTAAAAGAAGTTTTCCATATTCACAATTCGCCAGGATAAAGAGGATTTGCAGTGATCAGGAGGCCAGCAGAGTGAAAATGTGGGAATTAAGTAAAAATCCAGAGTGTGCATTCACCCAAAAGAACATTTTAGAGATGACTAGCAAGGTATTGTGGTTTGCTAGGAAAAAGCTGGCTGACTTGAGAGAGAATTGCAGAGGAAAACAGCCCTTGATCCCAGAGCAGGATGAAGCTCCTCAATCCAGGGAAATTGCCTGTCCTAGGCAGGGCAGGACTGTGCTCAGCACAGGAACTCTCAGTTCCCTGCTCATTCTTGACCTTCTCCCACCCACAGAGCCAGAAACACCCCCATTGCTTCCACATTACACTCAAGGCAAGGTGGAAGTTTCTGCATGGCTCATACTACATCTATTTCAACTTTATATCTACCAAGTTACTTTAGTACATCAATTTAAATGTAAAAAAAAAAAAAAAATCTTATAAGCTTATTTTCTCCTTCTGCAGACAGTAAGTTTAACTGCTTTATGTATTTAATCATCCTGAAACACCATTTTTTCCCAATTTCAATTCAAATGCACACAGAAAAATCAAAAGTAACAGCCAAACCTAATGAAAATCACACTCAATTCACCCAGTGACAGCAACATACAGAAAACCAAGAACCCATATCCACATCCATCTGTAAACCTGCTTAAAGAAGTGTTTATAGCTTAAACATTGCAGTTTTAGCACTAAAAAACTCAGCTCTAAGAACGCACCCTGCACTGAGCTTTGAACGGATTTATCATCCATTGAGAATCTTACCTGGGAAAACAACCAGGTAGGGAAGCAAAACATGGCTACATCCTGCTTGCCAGTTTTACAATCATCATTAGAAACTGGAATGTTAAATTAAAACTTAAGAGATCAAGGCACTCCAGAGCTGGTGGAGCACATGAGATGTCAGGTGTCATCTCACTTTGGAGACATCGGGGCTCAAGAGCAGCCAGCAGCTTTTCCATGCATGGAGTTGTCAGGATGCTCTTCATCAGCTCACTTTGACTTCCAGTGATGCCAGGGAGCCTTTCCCCACTGGCCTTGACGGCAGCAGAGTCAGGGCACCCTGGGCATACTCCTGAAATCCTTAACCTCCACTGATCCTCCTCCGCTGGGTGCCGTGGCTGCAGCCACCACTCATGGTACAGCTTTCTCTAATTTCTGCTCTCTGATCATAGCCTGTTGAAGTGGCATTTCAGCTTTAACTGACTCAAAAAGAGCAATAACACAATGCTATGACTCCGTCATTTTAAGAATGAGAGGCTTTCTTAGCCTTTCTTCTAGGCAGGAATGGGTTTAAGCAGTTGGTCATATTCACGTTTTTCTTTCCAAGTAAATTCAGCCTTTTAGTGAGGATCCAGGTGTCATTGGGGGAATCAACTGTGTCAGCACGAGGAACACCTGCAGCAGCACAGGGTCCTCAAGGATTTCACTAGGGAAGAGCTGGCAACAAACCCTCCACTGACAGAGCATGCGTTCCTCACAAGTTGAAATTCCATCATTTTGAGAGCTGCTTAAGACCCTACTGAAAAAAACCCTGGAACTTGGAAAACAAAGAAACACGAATAATGGAAAACAATTTATCTGCTCCTGTTTGTTCCTCTTGTGTGCCAATCAAGTCACTGCCACCCACATAAACCATTCTTTTTTTTCTGCCTCCCATTGGCAAATAGATGAAGGATATTGATTTGACTGGCAGAGAAATAAAAACAGATTCAGCTTCACTGAACTTTAATATAACATAATTTGAAGCTAAATGCATTACAGACTGATATCCAACAAAATAGCATTTCAAATCTGAAAAAAAACTAATTCCACAGGAGGCCATGAGCAGGAAAGGACCAAAATATTGTATTTGAAGGCCAGAGGCAGATCTTTAGTGTAAAGGCGAAATAAAAGAAGATTCTATATCACACCAGTGCCTAGAGAAAGATCCTCTGAGCTCAGAACCAATACTGAGTTTGTTCAACACTCACGATATGTTTGCATAAAAGCCACACTCCTACTCCATCATCTGAGGACAAGAAACCAATCTCGAGGTATGGGGATAATCACAGTGACTATTCCAATGCAGACATAACACAAGCATTAAAAGGAAAGGATAATCTTAATCACTGCTTCTCTAATCCCATCCCTTGCAAAGCCACTGGAAGCACAGTGGGATTGCAGCCATGCAGAACAGAGGCTGTCGAGTATTCTGCAACAAGAGGAAATTAACTCGAACATCCCCTCCCCTTTCAACATCCTCTGTGTCAACTGTAGCTCCCTGCAATTCCCTCTGCTTCAAAGTTTTGTGCTCATAGCCCCTTGCTCCAGAGGAAAGCTAAGGACTAAACTTGGATTTTTTTCACACAAAACTCAGCTTTCAAGTGAAAAACAAAATCTTTCAGGTGTTGCTGAGAAATGAAGCAACTGACGTTATGAGTGGTGAACTGCTTATGATCAAGTGCTGCTCAAAGGATTAGTTTAAATGTTTAGCCCATGATTCCACACAATTCAGAAATCTAACAATTTTTCACATGCTCTTCATTATTGTGAAATGAAGGAACAGTGTCCTTGTTGTGTGAGTGAAAAACTGTCATATAAGCACCACAGGACGCACTTTTATGTGTAGCAATGTACCTAAAGCTGTAAGATGGCAATTAGCAAGGTTGAAAGCAGCAGCCGGCACATAACTCCTACTGAAAATCAGTGGGAACTAATCACTTAACACCTTTTTCAAACTGGCATTAAGCTCCTATAGAGCTCCCATGGCCTTAACACCGTGGAAATTTATATCAAACTTGCACAAAACCTCTGGAGGACATCAAAGACCTGAATCCAGACACTTAACACCCAGTCTCTCTACCAGCAGGTAATTTGTTCTCGTCCCAAAACGCCTGGAGAAGATAAGGGATGAGTGCTGGATTGTAGCCTTGACACCCTGCTGGACGAGGATGGCTCAACACAGTACAAATCCTCAGCATTTCATGGAACCACAGAATGGTTTGGGTTGGAAGGGACCTTTATAACATCTTGTTCCAGCCCCACTGTGCCACCGACATGAAAGCCCTAGAGAAGTTAAGCCTCTAGAGGAGAAGTTAATGTGCGAGTGGAAATCCTAGGAGTAGCAAAGACAATGAATTTCTCAAATAGTGGAATTCCAGGACCAAGAACCTTGTCTCATTTCAGTTCTCAGTGCACTCCTACACTTGTTACAACAGACCCAAGTGACCACACCAC
The DNA here is from genome assembly GCA_013390105.1 of Tichodroma muraria. Classification (NCBI taxonomy): domain Eukaryota; kingdom Metazoa; phylum Chordata; class Aves; order Passeriformes; family Sittidae; genus Tichodroma; species Tichodroma muraria. The sequence goes on along the minus strand of WAAG01048212.1, from coordinate 119,648 downwards.
CCCCATTACAAGAAAAGGGTTTTAAGAGGCAAGTAGATAGCACAGTGCTCAGCCTCAGCAGCTTCCAGTGTCCTTTTAATTCTTAGGAATTCTGAAGCAGCCTGTGCTGTCACCCACAAAAGCAAACCCCCCCATATCTGATGCTTTGCCAAAGCAGAGCAAAGCCCCACAAAGAGGAAATGAATTTGGCTGACACCCAAACCAGCAGCCCCTTTTGCCTTTGCAGCAGGCACAGGTACCCAGCTCTCGTCCCCTGCTCTCCTGCAGTTCTGTTCTCCCAGCAGTCCCACCCCTGACAGAGCTCTGGGGCTCCCAGGGCTTTGTGCTGATGAGCTCAGACGCTGCTCACATCCCCCAGCACTCCCCCAAAGCCACTCTCCTCGCTCAGGAGCTCTGCTGGCACCATCCTGCCTCCCAGGCTCTTCGGGGCATCTCACAAACCCAGGAAGAGACAACGTGGAACCTGCAGGCACAAATCCTCTACCCTGCCTCCAGATACATGTGTCTCGGTAAACAACAAGCTCTGATTTCCTGTGCCACCAGAACTCTTATTTATGAAAAGCAAAATGAAGCAGCACAAACATACCTGCTGCAAACGTTTGTTCGGAGTACAAGACTCTATTTTATTTTTTCATTTGTTTGGGGATTTTTAAACCAGTCCTGAATTCAAGCACAAACTAGTGCACCCTCCAGGTTTGGAGTTTTCTAGGATTGAAAAACACTTGCAACGTTTGCCCAAACCTAGTTACTATTTCTGCCCGAGATAGTTTTTTTTCTAGGACAGCACAGAGAATGCAGAATGCATCCAGGGATGGAAGATGAAGATACGCAGCAAATACATGTTTACACTGATACTGCAGAGCTCAATAAACGTGCAGCAAACCTGCAAGCCCACAAAAACGTTACTAAAAAAGTCATCAAATGGGCATGTATGAGAGCAGTACAAAAGTGGGGTGTCCTTTATAATGCAAACTCTCTCACTGCAGGCGTTTAAAATCCTGGCAGCCTGAGTGGTCCACAGATGTTAAATATTATTAGATCACTTCAGGGAAAGAACATGAAACACTGTTCTGTCAGATTCGCAGCTGCTGTTCCACGGAGTCTCAGACAATTTCAAATTAGGGAGAAGGGACACATTTTTTACAGTATATGGGTGATTAACCACTGGTGCAAACAGCAAAGGGAAGGATTGGAGCTGCCATATCTTGATGTTTGAGATGAAAAGTTTCCAAAAGACACATTTAGACAAAACATAAGCTAGGCTTGATAAGAGCTACAGTGCTTTTTTTGGCTCTGAGTGAAGGAAAACAAGTGAAAAGCAGTAGTTTAACTACCAGAAGATGCAGTACCATTGGATGGTCCCTCCTGTACCTAATTCCTGTGACTGAGTTTTAAGGACTATTCTCACACATAATTTTGCAAAAACTTCTTCTGCTTAGAAAAGTGAAGTCCCAGAGGTGGGACATCACCCATCTCATAATTCACTCCACCAGATTTTCCTTAGGATGGTGCCAGGCTGGAGTGGAGCACAATAGGACACCCACTTCTGAGGGAACTGCAACAAGAACCCTTTCTTCAGCAGGCTTATGCATTTTATGTGAGAGGATTTTAAGGCAATAATTTAAGGTTTCAAGCCTGCAGAGCCATGGAATATTAAAATGGTCTTACTTTAGATAACATAATTCTTTTATTCTTAACAAGCATTTTCTTATGATAGGATAATAATCCATGGTTTGAACTATTGCTTTGTTTCAAGTAAAAGTGATTACTATGGCAAAAGCAAAGAGGATTCAATAAACTGGGTAATCTTTTCTGTCTGCTCTACAACATTTCAAATGTCCTGAACTGCAAGAACTTAACTCAAAGACAAGGAAAAAAAGATAAACATTTCAATCTCACAGCTGCAGATTCCACCACAATCCACACAAGAATCTCATTTCCAGTTCAACTTAGGCTTGAAGGTTTGTATTTCTAACCTGGCCAGTTCTCCCAGCTGTCTTAAGAAAACTAGTTCAAGGCAGAAATATAAAATAGTTTGGGTTGGAGGACACCCTAAAATGAATCCAGTTCCCTGGGCAGGGACCCCTTCCACCATCCCAGGTTGCTCCAGCCTGGCCTTGGACACTTCCAGGGATCCAGGGGCAGTCACAGCTGCTCTGGGCACCCTGTGCCAGGAGCTCATGGGGAAGAATTTCTTCTAAATACCTAAATCTCCCCTCCTTCAGAGTTACCAGAGGTTCACAGGAACATGCCTGGCAACCCTGATCCCTGCATGGGATCCCATAAATGTGAACACCTAAACCATATGAACGAAAAGATTTAGCTAGAGCAAAATATTTCAGAACTTTATTAAATCTACAAAATGGTGATTTTGCTTCGGAGAGATGTTTTTTTCTGTTGTTACTTAAAAAAAAAAACCAAACAAACCCTGATTTTGCAATTACCTTTCTACGTAATCAGAGAAATCCTGTTAGTGCACAGCTAAACTCCTCTGTTGCTTAGCAGTTTTCATCTCAAAATGAGAGCGTGTATGAAAGGACTTATGGTCTCCAAAGCAGGGTGCATAATTGCAACATGTTTTCAGAAACAATAATCCCATCTTTACCAGTGCTAAGCTTTACAGTTTACACATCTGTGCAACTGGATGTTTTCCTTGTTCTTATGGGATCTTTATTCTCTTTTCCTTAGATTCCTTCTTTACTCTCACAATAATAAATTAATGTGTCACATACACAACAATTCTTAAACCTTGATGCTACATTAAGCCTCACACAGAAGCACAAACATCCCTTAAGCCTCAGGCTCAAAATCATTCCTGTGTTCAGATGTTCTGCATGCAAATAATACCTTGCAGCTTTGATAAAACTTAAATGTTTAAATCAAAACAAAGAGAATCTCTGCAGCAGTGAAGTTTCAGGTGATTAATCCCTTACTACTGGGACTGTATAAATGTTTCTGTCATCCCATAGCACCACAATAAAAACTTTCCAAAGACTCATTGACACTAAATAAAAGATAGTTAAAATTTCTGTCAGTTGTTCAATGACTAATTCCCATTTAGGCAAGATATCTGAGCAGCTTTTATGGGTGCACAGGGAAAGAGAAGGAAGCACATGTGATAAAGGTCTTTTCACAGCCTCAACAACCGTGTCTCAGATCACCCTTTATTTCAGTTTCACCCCGCAAGGCAGGGCTTGCCTCATCAAAACAAACTGCAGAAGATTTCATGATTCTGCCTCTTTCATTACTTCCATATCGGTGATGTGTTATGATTCTGCACTTCCAACAACTTTACTTTGTTAAAATTTAAAACTAAATCTCAAAATATCATTATTTTACTTTATCTTGGAGTGACAAATTATCTGTTTTGATTCAAGTCTCTCAAACCCCAATGATACACCTTTATGTAATCTAAAGCACTCTGATCTGAGTCAGCAGGACTCAAATCACACGTGCATGTATTTGACAGGATAAAGTGTTCTGCCTCTTACAGCACTAATCTCCAACCACTACTCTGCTGGAGCTACTCAAATGACAAAACTAAACCAAAAGAACCCAAATGAATCAGGACCTGAAAGCCGGCAGCTCCAGCACTAAAGCCAGCAATGATTCTTCTAGTGCAATCTTGTCCCCAAAAGTTTTGACAGTTTGAAATACAAGAAGAGAACTGGATTTTGTATTTGTTTATCCACTTGAATACACAAATCCCACCCAAATCCGCTCTGTATGACACGTGCAGAGAAGGGAAGGCTCCAGGGACACCTCACTGAGGCCTCTCAGTACTTAAAGGGAGCTTCAAAGAAAGCTGGAGAGTGACTTTTGACAGAGACTGATAGTCACAGCACAAGGGGAATGGGTTTAAACTGAAAGAGGGGAGATTTAGATTGGATACGAGGAGGAAACTCTTCCCTGGGAGGGTGGCAGGCCCTGGCACAGGGTGCCCAAAGCAGTTGGGGCTGCCCCTGGATCCCTGGCAGTGTCCCAGGCCAGGTTGGACATTGGGGCTTGGAGCACCCTGGGACAGTGGAAGGTGTCCCTGCTCATGGCAGGGGTGGCACTGGATGAGTTTTAAGATCCTTTCTAACCCAAACCATTCCATGCTGATCTGTAGGATCGCATTCACGAGGGCTCCCCAGAGACCTCATGAAATGCATCTGTGACCAGTGGTGGGGGTCAGGGTCAGCAGGACTGCAGTAAAGAAATAGAGAGTAAAACAAATAGAAATAGACAAATATTAACAAATAGAGAGTAAAAGCTGAAAAGTGAATCCTTAACAAAAAAGTTAACAGAGAACAACTGATAGTTTTCAAGCTGCACCTCCCAAGTTTATAATCTTCACTAAGAGGGACAGATATCACACAAATTCACAAGATTCTCCAGAGTAATATTCACCATTACTTGACTATATAAAGCAGATAAATAGGAAGAGCAAGAAAAACATATGTGCATCTCCTTTACGAATTCAGAACGGTGCCCAAAACTACAAATGGAACTGTCATGCACCTAAGTTTTAATTGGTGCTTATATTAAATAAAGGGATTATTTGCTTTCTCTCCTAGATTTTTTCAGTTACCTTCAGGTTCTCACCTCTTTCTAAGCAGGACAGATTAGTTTAATGAGACTTTGGATGAAGCACTCCAAGTCAAAAGGGTAGAGAATCTGTTATCCCCCCTGCCAACCTTTGCCCTGAGTTATTAAATTGGAGCAAACAAAGAACTGCATCCTGCTACTACTGATTCAACAAAGGATTAGACACTGACACGGATAATGGAAAATCTTAAATCCATCAGATTGAATTTCAATAAATAAATAAACAAATCCTAAGACACATTAATCCTCTGCACCTTTCTAGCTGAAGTGGGAAAGAGAACATCCCTAAGAGTTGCACCAGGACTTTCCTCTGGTGTCTCTTCCACACTCCTGTGATGCATCCCACAACAGTGGGACTGAGCACACAGCTGGTGCTCAGTTAATGAATCATTTCCTACCAAATCCAAATGCAAAAGGTGGTCTCAGAGAATTCCATAGTGGTTTCTCTCCTTAACACCTTGCACCCCTCAAACAACACCCAAGAGCCACTGAAGACATTATATGAAATAAAGGTTTCACTTATTATGTGATCAAATGATGTTTTATCTGGTTTATAGATTCTGCTGCATTTCTTGCTAGACAAGCCAAAACTATGAGTGATAAATTACAGGCATGCATGAAATTATAGACTGGTGGGAACACCTTGTCAAAGATCCCAAGGGAAGGTGCAACATGCAAGATGCAGTCAAAGCAAGTCAGAAAAAGAAGGTCCCTTTGCATGGCAAGTTCCTGGATGTACAAATGGATGCATGGGCATACAAATTTCACTTGGCTGCTGATTTGTGAGATTTTTAGGGCTTAGCAATCTGTATTCTGCTACTCTTCCTCTGCAAGGGAAGTTGCCTATAGGACATGGCCAATTATTTTCTGCCTTCCCCCAGCTCTCACACTTTCCAAGAGCCACTGGCACCAAGTTCCAGCTGAAGAGCCCAGGGAAAGGCAAGGGCAGCTTTGCTCAGCTCAAGCTTTGCCCTGGTGCTCTGATACAACCTCTGCACAGGCACTGACTTCCCTGGATGGCTTAAACCAGAAGCAGCCCATGTTAATGTTAGTCAGGCACACACCTGGGTATTGCTGCTGGCAAAGATGTGACAAAAAACCCAGAACCCGAGGTCCTCCAAAGACTGACAGAGGTGTCTGTGTCGTTAATACAGGAGGGAGAGGTCTCTGTGGACAACTTCTGCCAAAAACTGCTTCTCTACAAGATCCAGGCTGAAGTTATGAGAAAAGCCATGCTACAGAGCTGCTCTAAGTCAGGCTGACAGGGCAGGGGAAGAAAATAAACTGTGCTACAGCACAAGAACAGGCAGGCGAAAGACCCTGCAAGAGCAGGTTTAGAACGCCTCCTTCCTCTCACTGGCATTGTCAAGGACACAATTTCAACAGAGAAGTGCTGAGCGTCCCCCAGGTGGAGGGGCTGTCACACCCAGCAGCCTGGGCAGGTGTGACATGTGCCCTAGGAAGCAGAAGCTTCAAGTTTCTGCTTCAGTTACAAACTCTTCTCTGTTATCGAGTTCCTATTAAAAGACCAGCCAGTCTGAGCTGTCCTTCCCCCAGGAGTAAAGGATCAAGGTGCCAGCGGCACAATAGGGGAGACTTGGCTTAAGGAGCGGAAATTAACTTTTCAATTAAGCATGAAGAAGGCACTACAATGCCAATCATATATTTCTTGGAAACCTTGATATATTCAAACAAAAACAAACAAAAGTTCCTACATTAAAGCTGTGAATCGGGAAAAAGAAGAAAAGAAGAAAAGAAGCTGTCAGGAAAAAGAAGATAAGGAAATTAAATCAAACATTTCCGATTTTCAGAAGGCGATCCCAACCCAACGACAGCAATGGTTTCCGCCCGGAGACGGGTTGGTGGCATCAACCTCAGCGCTGCAGTGCAGGCTGGAGGAGCCGTGTCCCCGTGGCTGCCGCGGGACAGCGCTGGGACGCAGCGCGGGGCTCCGCTCCGGCAGCTCGGGCCGAGCAGCCTGCCAGCACAGGCACGGCTGGAGCTGCAGGGTCGCTCGCCTGCAGCTTCCCGACAGCTCTGAAGGCGCCTGGAGGCCAGCAGGGAGAAGAGCGGCCCGGGCTAATGCGCCGCTCTGGAAACGCCGCGGAGCCCGGGCAGCCGGGCGCGCCTCCAGAGCCCCGCCGGCAAAGGGCAAAGGGCTCCTGTGCTTCCCGGCCCGTCCGGCCAGCGCTGCCCGGAAAGGCTGTGCACATCTGGGGCTGTTCCGAGGCTGCTGCGCTTCCCAAACGTGGTGGGGGCACTCCCCCGTCGATACCGAGTGCCAAAGGTGTTCCTGGAGACCGAAAGACTCTTTCTCCTCTGGGGTTCTGAAAGTCTCAAACGCCTTTCAAAGAGAAATGCAAAATCCACCTAATACATATGGAAGAGAACTCTCACTAAGCTATCAAGAAGTACAAGAGTTAGAGAAAGTACAGGAGAGACTGAGGCAGATTTTCAACATTTTTTCCATAATAATGACCAAAATTTGCACAATACTAAAAGTCTCCCATGCAAATGCAAACATCACTGTAATCCCTGTTAACAAAGCACACAGAGAAATTAAAGCAAGCTTAACTAAGCAATGTTTGTGAATATTAATGAGCCTAAAAGCTAAATCCAAGCTTTTAAATTTTAAAGTAAAGAGAGGATTGTTTTCAGACTAATTTGTATTTAAACCGGATGGTTTGCATGTGAAATGCAAGGAAGAGAATGAACTGTGGTGCCCTGGAAAAGCATTAAAACGAGTGTAACAAAGTAAGATCTTTGAGAATTCTGAATATCTGGATCTATTCAGCTTTTAAGCTGATACAGTGAGATGTGCTCAAATATCACTGGACAGTGGCTTATTCCAAATCTCCACATCCTGTTTTATTGTAAAGATCAAAAGAATATGTGGGGTGTTCTTTTCTTACTGTCATAATTCAAACAGCAATGATTTTTCACCTGACATGTGAAAAGCAACACATTCACCATCCAGAGAGGTTTAGGACAAAAGTGGATCAGCTCCCACATCTGACACAGGCAGCTCAAGCTTCATTTGGTGAGGTTGAACATCCCTCACATCAAACTGAACGGTCTGAAATCCCACCAGCTTCAGCAAGGAACAGGAATCACGTCAGGTGGGATTTACCCGGATCTCAGATGTTTATAACAGACCCACATCACCTCTGCTCTCTCTGCAGTTAGTGAACAGAAACTGGTATTTTTATTCTGAATGTCATCCCTGCCTCCTGGAGATGTCTTGGTGACATGGATCACCCTTGAGAGCACCTGCTCCTCTCCAGAGGCTCTAAAGGGAGCTGAGGCATCACTCCAGGGCAGCTGTCAATGACACAGACACCTCACAGAGAGGGATCTCACTCTTCAGGGGTCAGAAGCCAAACAAACCTCACCCATCCACTGGAATTTGACCAAATTTTGAGAGTACCAGCTCAATTTTTAGAGCAGCCATGACCAGACTCCCTTTGCTTGGCCATCCTGAACTGACAGAGCTCCACTAGAAACATGGAATGGTTTGGGCTGGAAGAAAACTTTGAAGTTCATCTCATTCCACCCCCTGCCATGGGCAGGACAGCTTCCACTAGCCCAGGTTGCTCCAAGCCCCATCCAGGTAGCTTTGTACACTTCCAGGGATCCAGGGGCAGCCATCTCTGGGAATGGGAATTCCATTCCAGAGCCTCTCAACCCCCACAGGAAAGAATTCCTTCCCAATATCCCATCTAACCCTGCCACGCTGTTGTAAATAGTCTTTTCAGTACTTTTTAGTTTGGATTCTTTGTTGTTCCCTTTTTCCTTCTCTTTTGGTGTGTTTTGTTTGGTTTTTTTCAGTTCACATCCACAGCAGAGTTGAAGTTTTTTATCGCCCCAAGTTCTACCACCAAGGACAACAGACTGAGCCTACCTGCTGTCCTAACAGAAATACCTGTCTGCTCTTTCCTGTGTTTGGAAACCTCCAGTCCATGAGGAAAAATCCATTTACTGCTTAATACTGATGATGTAAAACAGACAGCAGAGAATGGCATGACAATTGCAGTAGCCTGTGACAAAAGCCAGGGCATTAGAAGGCAGTGGTTGTGCTGGCCTGATTCCAGCACCAGGCATCCTCAGGAGCACAGAGGGGCAGGGAGCACCCAGGCTGGGGCATGGAAACTCATCCCTTATCCATCCACAAAGCACATCCAGAGATTTACAGAAAAAGTTCAAGCAGTCAGTCACCAGGCAGCCTCAGCCGTATTCTGACATCTCCTGATGAACACCTTCGAAGCCCAAAAGAAACAGATTCCCCTTGTAGGGATAAAAAACCTACACTGGCTCCTTCTGCTTTTCCTGCTTTCTGCTTCCATGGAGGACGCCAACCCTAAAGTTTGAATGACTAGTAAAATTAAATTAAAAAAATAAAAAAATCTCAGGCCAGTTTGCTTCTCTGAACTCCCCTTTTCTCCTCTCCCTGCCACCCCCTCAGTCCCTCTGCAGCACTCAGGGGAGCTCAGGCAGCTGCAGCCTGGCTTATTCAGCTTACAGAGATCAGTGGTTACTGGAGTTCAAACAGTTAATTAACTCTTTGTGCTCAGACCCTGGAGATAAGAATCCACCGTCTGGAACAGATTTGCATGAAGGCAACAAAAGAGAAATAAAATGATAATATAAGACATGATAAAGTGAGCAAAGCAGGGCTTTACCCCCTTCTGTAAAACCTTAAACAGAGGAGAATCCTCACCTTCCCCTGCAGAGCTGAACCTAAGGGAGAGCTGTGACCTTCAGGCTTAAAGCTGGAATTTACCTCTTGCATTCCTGCACAAATAGGCTAAATAGCTTGGATCCCAGTCAGGATCACAGATGTGCATACCCTGAAACACAACTGCTAACAAGTTTGGCAGCCTGTGCAGCATTGGTACAAACAAGGCTTCCCTGCCAATTGGTCCCCAGTGCAACCCAACTGTGCACAATAAAACACTCTCCAGCGTTGCTCAGGTTCTGAATTCCTGCTCCACGGGAATGGAACGGGGTTTCCAAGCATCAGCTTTGTCAAAGCTGCCCTGCCTGCCCCACTGGCAGCCCCCGACACAATACCCAGGTGCTGAAAGCTGCGTGTGCTCCAAGCCAGCTCATTTGTTTCAGCCCTGACAAAAGCAGTGACATTTGCCAAAGTTTGATTCATCCCAGGCTGAAATCCTCATTCCCTGGAGGTAAATATTGCTGTCTAATGAGGAGCAGTCACGCACAATTACACTGTGAAGCAGCAAATGGCTGAGAATCTTGAGAAAGCTGATTTGGTAAACTAATTGCTGGAGGTAAGGACTCAGGTGAGCCAGGGCTCCAAATGCAACCCCAGTGCTTCCTAGGGCACTCTCCAGCAGGATTCTTGGATCTGCCTTGGAAAATGAACAAAATAAGCACAAAATAGATGAGAAAGTAGCCTGAACTCTTGCCTCTCTTTGCCTTTGAATTTCTTCACAGAGAAAGGAGCTTTGTTTAAAATGTGCATTTTGTAAGCTGCAGCAGGAGCTTTCCTCCAGCCCTGAGAGGTGATCCCTGATGGAGGAGCACTCCTCTCTCCCAAACTGGGACCTCTCCTCTGCCTCCCAGGCTGTGTTCAGTCCAACCTACAGATGACCAGCGAGAAAATACCCGATAAAATAAGACTTTAGCACAGGGTTGCAGGTTTACCTTCCTGAGCAGTGTCGTAGCTGCCTCTCCTGCTCTACAGAGCCAGAGCAGCCTTCTGCAGCTCCTAAGGCACATCATTACTCCTTGCAGGGGTCGTTTGGCATAAAGTTAGGACAAAGCAGAAAAGCAGCCGGAGATTTGTGTTCCATTATAAAGACAGTCTGGAAAATACCGGTGCATCACTGAGCAGGATGTGCAGCACCCCAGCCCTGAATTGCAGCTCTGCTTCCCCCCAGGGACTCTTGCATCTCGCCCCATTCCTGTTCCACCTTCAGGAATGTCATCACATGCCAGCAAGGAACTTCCTGGCCCTTGAACTAAAACTATCTGGGTCTCAGTTTAAAGTTACAGAGTTTCTGAACTTTTTGCTTTACACCCATTAAGAGGGATTTTGGTTCAGGGGCACCTTTTAGGAGAGGAAAGAAAAAAGAGAGAAAGAGAGAAAGGGAACAAGAAATCCCCCTAGCAAACCCAGTGGCATAGACTTCTGTAATTGATCCAGGAGGGAGATGAAACCATAATTAATCCATTCGGGAGATGGGGACATCTCAAACTCTTTTTTGGGAAGAGGGGGAGTACCTGGTTATGTTCACTTTACAAACAAGCAAAAGCTAATTGCTTCAGAGTGCCAGCAAAATCTATCCAGGGAATTCATCTTCTTATCTAATGCCACCTGCAGCAGGACTGGGCTGCTCTGAATTAGAGCTGAGATCAAAGAGCACCTGTGCACAGCAAGATCTTGATTTCCTCCTCCCCTCTCTTTGCTCCACCAGACAGGCTTGTATTTCTGAGCACACTGTCAGCTAAATTGTTACTTTTAATTACAAGGCATTCCCACTTCTCACCTTCCTCCTCACACCTCACAGCGATGAAAGCCCAAGGTATCCATCACGGTTTGCAGCACTGGGAAGTGGGACAGGAGGGAAGAGCAGCTCCTTGCAGGATCCTTGCCCCTGCAAAGGGGCTCTGCCCGGGAGTTTTTCTCTCAGTGTACAGCCCAGCATCTGCAATTCATACACTCACTGATTCCCACTTGCTACTACTAATAGGGGGCAGGTTAGACGTAGAACAGCATTAATTAGTTATAAATTGAAATTAATTATCATAATAATGAAAGGATGCATGAATGCAAAGTTTGCCTCTTTTGCAGTGGTATTTACAAAAGATAGATTAGCAAGGTAATTTGTGTTAGATTTTTACTACAAAACCCATGAGGGATTCAGAGCACAGCAATGGGAAACAGCTGCATGGAGGCACTAATGACTCAACCATGTCAAACCCAACACTTGCAGGAGGATGGAAACACCTCCGAGAATCAAATGTCATAAAGCAAAAATATATCCTGCTGTGTGTCACGTCTGCTGGGCACGAGCTCAAAGCTGTTTGCTCTGAGCCTCTCGTTGATTTAAAGTACAGCTGTGTGGCTGGGAGCCGGATGTGCACAGCAGCTGCCAGCGCTGCCTCTGGACAGTGGCAGAAAGGCACTGATGAGTTTCAGCTCACAGGACTCTGAGTGCCATCCCCGGGCAGCCCAGCTCACACCAAAGCTGTGCTGAAGCCCTGGGAGCCAGCAGTGACCACTCAGAGCCCCAGCTCTAATTGTGCCTCCATTGGTGTCTATCTACTGGAAGCTATGGCAGAGAAATGGCCCAAAGTGATCTGTAAAACACAGCAGAGAGCAGCACACGAAATATCCTGGGCCTTGGGAGACAGACCCCCCTCTCCGTGTCCCTGCTTGGATTAAGATAAAAGAAACTCTCTGGAAGTTCAGGGTGAGTTAGTTTAGCACTTCCAGCCCCCATAACTGGCTGGGAATCAGCAGTTTTAATTGCAACAAATTAAGCTTACTCATCACCCCCCTTTATTAAGCTTCCCGTTTTACTAGGTAACAGTAATGACACCAACAGCTGCAATTAACACTCCTTTTTGGGCAGAGCAGGCTGAGTGTCGAGAAGAGGCTGAGAACACTGGCTGAAGGCCAAGGAGAGGCAGGCAGGGACAGGAGAGAAGAACTGTTACTCCAGATACCCGGACTTGCTCTCAGATCTGACTGTGAAAAAGCATTTGCCCTACACTGGAAATCCACTGGAACTAAGCCACAGGCTCCTTAGGACCTTGCACTCAGCACAGGAACAAAGCACCACGAACCAGATACCTTGGCACTGGCAAAACCAGGGAAAGGTCACTCAGGACAATGAAACAGGGCACAAGATTGGCAGGGAAATTTTTAAAGATGAAACTTGTCTTTTCATTGAATCCTAAAATCATTTCATTTGGAAGGAGCCTTTAAAAGCACAGAATCCAACTGCTCTGCTTGGTTCAGCTGGAATTTTGTGGGCCAGCAAATTCCCTTCCTGAAATATCCTGGAATAACTTCATTGATCAGGGGATCAAGCGTGGTGTTTTGCATGGATAAAAGGAATGGCAGAAAATAAGGTGAAGGAGGGTGGAGGAGGTTCTAATCTCATCATCTGAGCAGAAATGTCCCTTACAGGCAATATGCAGGTATAACCCAGCATTGGCATAAATTACAGGCTGTGTAAAGCAAGAGTAACTTTCCATCAACTCCCTGAAAGGCCTTTTAGTCCTCTAAGTGGAAGTTTGTACATTCTTCATTCATTTACCATCCCTAGTGGATTCTGTACTAAATTAAGTGTTTATACAGTGCTTTGAAGATGTAAAGCACTGAAAGTGGCAAATACTTTCACTAGATATCAAAGAGCTACAGCTCCTAGAGACTAAGCAGATCCATCAGCTGAAATAATTGGTTGCACCTAACACTGACAAAGTAGAAAGGCATAAATGTCATTTTTTTTTCTCATAGTATATAGACAGGAAAATACAGATTCACACTCAGATTTGCACTTGGAGGAAGCAGATCATGGCAGGATTATTTTGTCCAAAGGATTACCTTGGTGGGAGGAGCACTGCCTTTCTCTTGAAGACTGAGTGTTGGACACAGCTGGAAATAAAGCACTAAGGATGACAGATAACTGCTGTAAACCATGATGGAAAATGCAGTGTCTTTGATTTAGGTTTATTTTGCCAAAGATGGAGTCTGCTGACTTTGCTGTTCCTGCCTCCAGAAGTGCACAGGCTATGCACAACTGAGAAAATACCTGGAAAATAGGAAAAGCCTGCCCTGAGAAGCAAAGGGAATTCTTTACAGAGTTGCTTTCCATGGCTCTTCAGTATCAAATCAGCACTGCCAACTGTGCTGAAGTTGGGAAGAGACCCATTACCCTCCTTAGTGCCTCCCCTGCAGCCAAAATAAGGCAGATTAGGACTGCTGTTAATTAAGCTAAAAATATGTCATAATGGGAATATTAAAGGGGAAAAAACCCAATCAGTGGGAAATGCACTAACATAACAGCAGTGAGGCAGCTCCAGCTGTTTGGGCACATCTGGCCAACAAAAATGACTATCACCAACTTATTTATCCAGTGAAGGACCAGAAGCAGGTTTCACAGGGAGTAGGTGTGTCATACACAGGAAGGGATCTACTGAAGTGCAACAGTTCTGCTGTTTGTGGGCTTCTTCCCAGGTTCCACCTGGCAGAGCAGAGGTGTGAACCTGCCTTTGCTGGCTGTGCAAAGCCCTCCTGAGCCTCCTGACCTGCCAGGGACAGCAAGGGTTAATCACTCTCAGATGCTTTGGATGTGCTGTGACATGCAAGAAAATAGTGATTTTGCACTTTATAGTAAAAATAAGGATGGGAGAGCTTTCCCCCTCATTTATTCTGAGTAGTTGTTTTATTTACCAATTCCTCTTTAAATATTTCCACCTATTTTGACTGAGGGGTTGGAGCTCTGTGATTTGTGTCCTCATCTTAACCCCCTCCTGAACTGCAAATGCTCCTCTGGCAATCTGTGCAGCCCTGTTAATAACAGCTCACAAAGGTTACCAAGATAATGCACCCAGTAATGTCACAGCTCTAAAACACCCAGGTTTATTCAGACAGTGCTCCTAAAGGAGATACAGATTTGAATTTTGATTATTATTTCAAACATAATGTTAATCTTTTCACATAGATGTTAATAAAGGAATTTTTATTAGGGGAAGGGTGGAGAAGATAAAGCAGGAATTCTTCTATGGGAACTCTCTCCTATCTTCCTGAAGGACGAGCTTTAGGATCCCAACCCCTCTGACTATTGTATTTAAATGGCCTTTAATTCCCATTATAAATTAGTTCCTGACTTTCATCTAGGTATGACTGGTCCCCACCCACACTTTCATTCATTATCATGCCAACTGACATAGATTTACTTAAATCTGTTTTCAGGTTTGACCACCAGTTTGACAAAAAGGAGGAGATGCATACGAGGGAGATACAGGATGGTTTCAGCCCTGTGCCAACATCAAGGTACAAGAAATCAAAGATGAGACAATGGTGAAAGTCTGAGAGCCCATGAGTGTGACAACAGGTAAGGGGAAAAAAGGACAGATTTAGGCAAAATAGCAAGAAGGGATGAAGACACCAAGAAGTTGAGCTAAAGGGACTGTTGTGAGCAGCAGTGCCACAGGTACAGCTGGCTCACCTAAAGGAGGGAAAAAAGGTGATGGAGGAACTCTCTCCTCACTGGTGTCCAGTGAAATGACAAGAGGAGGAGAAGGTGAAATGCTGTTATTCTCATTTAAACATAAGAATTAATTTTTATCACAACCTTGATTGAGCACTGGAACAGATTTGCTCATAAAAGCTGTGGAGTTTCCACCCTTGGAGATATTTAAAATTAGACAAGGCTCAGAACAACCTGCTCCAGCTGACCCTGCTTTGAGGACAGAGAAGATATTTAAGGATCTCTAGAGACACCATCTAACCTCAGCCCTTCTGTTATTCAATACCATCTGGAAGGAAAGGACCTTGGAACCCTCAAAACCAGCTCCTCTCAATTGAACATCCCAAAATCAGAGGAAAGGACTCAAGATGCCTTTAAGATACAGGATGCTCCAAACATGAACTGCTTCCTCTCTCTCACTGGAGCCCCACCAAGCTCCTCTCCATCCTTTAGTGCCCTTTAATGCCCAATTCCTTCCCAGCCAGTACAGGAAGGCTATATCTGCCCTATTTCCTTTACATCCCTTTTCAATATCACCTCTCCAAATCCACAGCAGATGTCACATGTTAATGAAATAACCCTCCAGGGAATAAAAGCTGCAATGCAAACAGGAACATCTTGATCAAATCCAATTTTTGTTTCGGGAAAATTTCTCTCAGGAGAAGAGCTGTGGTTTAATGGCTCCAAATTTAGCTCACGAGTTCCTCCTCACAAGTCTAAAAGCTCCTAGACAGTCTGCATAAGCATGTGGATCTCATAATGCCCAAGTGGCCATTAGAAGGGGAAAGTTCTTGGAAGTGCAAGTAGAATATAGAGCAGGCATTCCCTGTGTCTGAAAGCTGATTTTCATGATGGCAGCTGGTGAGATGCTGGTGAGGGAGTGAATTCCCACACAGGACAGTGTTTTCAAGGAAACACAAGGTTGTTTGGGGCTCTCGAGTGGAGTTCAGAGCTCAGAAGTGGCTGGAATGAGCAGTGTCTGGCCTAGCCCGCTTCCAAATAATCCAAGAAAAGGTTTGCAAGCTGCAAATTACAACAGAAAACTTCCTGTGGTGCATTACAGACATATTTCTACCTCAGACCTCATCCCAGCTACGTGCAGAGCTCAGCTCAGCTCTCCCAGCCCACATCCCCTCCCAGAAAGTGATGGCTCCTGCTCGCTCTCACCACACAGCCACTTGTTTGCATTGGGCTCCTGCATACAAGGAAAAATGCCTTTCTCACTGCTTGAGCTGGCTTTTGTTTCACCTGAAGGAAGAAACAGCCACTCAAGGTGATCTGCAAGTCCCTGGCCAGGGCTGGGACTTTCACCTGCTGCGTGGCCAGCACGGAAGGCAGCCCCAGGCACAGACTCCCACGAGGTTCCAGAGGCACAGCGTGCCTGTGCTGAGCACAGCCATCCACAGGAGCAGGGACAGCAGGAAATTAAGGTGGAACGTGTGCTTCAAAAAGAAAAAAAAAACATCTCTAGAGGTAAAATCCCAGGTGTGAATGCAGGCCAGAGCAGGACTGGACTGAACAGGTGTGTTTATTTTTAAATGAGGATAAAGGAGCCAGTAAATCATCCCCACACAGGCCACAGGAGAGCTGGCAGAGGGCAGGGCCTTTCAGAGGTTATCCAGGATCAAAACAGCAACTTGGAATTTAAACGCCAAAAGCCCTCTCCTCCATCCTACTCCTCTACTCCATCATACCAATGCAGAGTAATTCTGCACATGGAGCAGGTGTGGTGGCAGGAGCAGAGGCAGGATGCTCTTAATTTCCATTCTTTATGATCCGTAGCAGTCACTTTGGTGAGACAGACACAGCAAACTGGCATTTTTCTAACCTTCCTAATGAAAACCTCATCCCAAACTTTATTCTGCACAGTAAGAACAGCATCACAAGTTGTGGGCAGAGCAGAGAGAAAGCGATGGTCCCTCTATTCACCACATCTATAATTTTTCCATCTCTCTGCTGATCTCGGATAAATTCCTGTTAACTCAGGGGCTCTGAAGAGGCTCTGCCTGGGCCAGCATTCCCATGCTCCCTGCATTAACTGCAGGAAGTACAATGGATGTTTCTCCCAGTACCATGAATCAGCTACTAAAATGCCCACACAGCAATCTCCTGATGCACAGACCTTCCTCTGCTACCCACTGCCCACGTCAGCCCCCCCAAAAAAAGTGGAGAAATAATTATTTTTAAAATGTATTATTACATAATACTACAGGAAACATCAAAAGGAAACTGTTTTCTAACGTTTACTTGTTAAATATATATTTTTTTTTCCTTATGTAACTAAAGAAAATCCGGAGTGGGAGATTTCTAACAAGCAAAGTTCACTTCAGTTGGGGCGAAGCTGGCGCAGGCTTTCATGGGGAAATAAAACCTAAACCACATCAAGCAGTTTTTAAATTCCACCCTAAAACTAACAAGCTTAAGGAAAACAAGCTGAAATCTGGCTTTTCACGTTACCTTTCCTGTTTCTGTGCTAGCAGCAAACGTCTGCAGAAGGATGAGTACCTTAAACACCCTTCAGAGCTAAGGTCTATATTCATACTCTGCAAATGAAGGAAGTAGAAGGGATTTATTTGCCCAAGAGCCATAAGACAGACAAGGACTCAAGTGAATACACAGCCCAGAGCCTCTCCATCTGCTGCTCCTGTGCCTGCTGAACAGCCCCGCTCTCCCAGCCTGCTGCAGGGAAGGACAGCACAGTCTGGATTATGTTTTCTGGTCTAACTGCATTTTCAAAGAGGCAACAGATCTATATTGGAAAGCCCTCACATTGATGGTTTGTTCTGAGACCAAACTTTGATGGAGAATTTCTCATTTGGATAAACCAAAGCCATTCTCATTTTAATTTAACAGTTTGCTGTAATGAACAGAAGAATCAAAGGCACTGGAGATTTCTGCCAGGCTATAATAGAAGTTGAATTAAGTTCAAAATTTCTGGGTCAGAAAAAAATTCAAACATGAAAATATTTGCATTCCAAATCAGAGTAAGGAGCTGAATTTCTTTTAACCTCTGAAATGGGACTTGTCAGGCTCTGTTTTGATCGTCTTTTTAATTAAAATGACACATTTTGATATTTCAGAATCACTTCTCTGAGTCCTCAAAGCTGCAAGACAGCCTGATACGAAGGAATGTTTTCCTCCTGAGTTCCCCTCTCCTGGCAGGACCAGCCCTTTGTGGAGGCCCCATTCCAGCACTGGGGATCCATCAGAATTTGGAAATGTTACTGCTGGAAATGCAGCTCAAGCCTTTTATCTGTAAGCTCAGCAGCTTCACAAGTCCCAGGCAGGGAGGAGTTCAGGGCAAAATAAAGCCGCAATTTCTCCAATTCTAAAGGAAAATACTGGAATACAGTTCAGACACTTGAATCTGAGTGCCAATATTTTTGCATGGACTATGAAAAAAGCATGCTCTGTTTCCTTTAAAGTGCAAGAGAGAAGTTGTTTCCTTGCCTTCAAACTTGTCTTCAAACTTCCACTGAGAAACGGACTTAGAAGTTAACACACTTTCTACCATAAAATAATTATGGTTAACAATTCCCAAACATATTTTATTTAAAACTGCAAATCAATTCACATTTGAACTGTTTGTTGAAGCTTCTTCTCCCCTCAGTGCTCCTTTAAGGCTAAGTAGTGGTTTGATGGGCCACCAGAATTAATTCCAGTTGTCATTAATCTTCCAATTGCCTTTTCTGGGGTTTGGGTTTGGGTTTTTTTCTGTCTGTTCTGAAGAAAAAAAAACCCAACAAAATTATCTGAGGAAGCTACAAATACCAACAAGCAATACCAGAACAGAGAAACATGGCTTGGAAATTCAGCAAACATAGATATTCATGTACTGTCAGAGAGACCTGCTTTTATTCACTGTTCCGATTGTATCAAGAGGAAAGATCGAATTCATTTAAACACAGAGAAGAATTTCCAAAAGGAATGTAAAATCCTGCAGTCGTTGAGGTTTTGGTACTTAGCACAGTGCTGTGCATGGCATGGGACTGCAAAGAGGCCGTGCAGCTTCTCAAGCCATTAACTACCATTCAATTCTCCTTTTCTCTCAAAAAGAGAGAGCCTAAGACAATATTTTACCTTTTCTATTAACATTTAGTTACAGGAATGTGATTAGTGCCACAGCTTGAAGCCAGGCAAAGAAAAGCACAATATAGGTACCACCTTTTCTTCTTTACAGCAACCAGAGCAGGTGAGGGGAGGATGAGCAGGTGCAGTGATGTTTGTCAGGAGCAGAAATGATCACAGGGCTGGGAGGGTTTGGGCTTTACAAGGGGAGGCAGCATGGGACAGAGGTGTCTCTTCATCTCCACTCTGCAAAATACCTTGTTTGGCTGATGCAACAAATTATATATTATATAGTCAATTACATAAACAAACAGACTGGCAAGATGGGCAACCTTTCTGTGGTTGATAAAACCCCATTGACTTTAGTGATTAGCTGTAAATGAGCACCCAATTACGTGCACAGAAGGAATAATGGACACAAAATGAACCAGTGACAGTCAGCTGTGCTCAAAGTTCATACATGTGTGACTTGAGGTGACAGAGGTTGTTAATAACACAAAATGTCCAAATCTGGAGCTACTTTGACAACAGAACTCCTTGAGATGCTGCCTTCAAAGCAGCAGCAGGAATCAGTCTTCAGGTCTTTGTACTGCTTCTCTGCAGCAGCAAAAGCACTGCAAATGATCCAAGACTAATTCTTTGCAGTAAATGAAGAGAATGAAAGCCATCCTTTCTTACTTCCTTTACACTTAGGGGTCAATCCACCATTGAGCTGCCTCTGTGCAAACATGAGTGCCCAGCACAGGGACAGAGGAGCAGAGGATGCTCTCCCAGCACAGGGACAGAGGAGCAGAGGATGCTCTCCCAGCACAGGGACAGAGGAGCAGAGGATGCTCTCCCACAGCTCCAGAAGCCCAGTGTCCCCCCCGACCAGCCACACTCCGTGGGGGGGATGGAACAAGCAGCTAGAAGCTCCTTGGGCTGCATTCCCATTCCTTCCTAACCTAACACTCCAAACTTCTCCCACACTCCTCCATTTCTCCCTTAATTACCACAAGTAATTTTATTAATATACTTTGCAGCACCATTAACTATTACCTGAGGCTTAGCTTTAAATATGATGAGACTACATAATCTTAATGGCACTAATTAATAGTCATTACCATGACTTTAAAATTTTACAGATCTGACCAACAAATCATATAAAGTGTGGTTTGTGGGGAATTTTTTGGTTGGTTGGTGGGTTGGAGTAATTTTTATTGGTAAAGTAATGCCCCTGACAAACAGGAGCAGGAAAGTAGGAGTTATAAAAGCAGAGAATTAAATTAAAACCAAAGCAACTCCCCCAAGAGTCACCATTATGAAACATGGAAGTCTGTCCAAAACACTCAATCTTTGGTCACCAATTCAGAGACACAGGAGGTACTGGAAAGGCAGAGGTAAGGTCCCATTTGTTTGGTATTTAATTCACTGTTTTCTTGTGTTCTAAGCACTGAAGCAATCCAAGCTCTCTCAGTATTTCTTTGGTGGTCACAGGCTGATGGCCACCAATGGGATAGGGTGGTAGAAGCTTCAGGAGCTGAAAAACTGGACACTGCATCAGCCAGAAAACAGAGGGTGGACAACCAAAACAGAGAGAGAGAGACCTTTTTGTTCCAGTGACACATTTAATATTTAATCCTCATGGCACATCCTGTCAGAGCAGAAAGGCTAAAGCTGGGTGTCCTCAGCAGAATTTCTGCCAAAATGTTCACATTTATGACTTTTGTGAGTAATTTGTCAAAAAACCTGGCACCAGAAATTTGCACTGGGGATATTTATTTCTGGTTTTTATTTTGTCCCTCTTCCTCTCTCTCAGTTGAGCAAGGAGTTTTACCAAAAAAATAAGTGGATTTGCTTTGTTCCCAGCTCCCAAAATTCAGCAGCTCATCAATCAAAGAGAAACACACAAAGTGCAGGTACTGCTGGTGGGGTTTCCAGAGACACTGAGCAAACAGCTCCAGTTCCAGCTCCGGGGAGCCACAGCTGCTCAGCACCACCCAGAAAATCGTTCTGGGAACAAAAGTACAGCAGTCAAACTGCTCCAGAGATGCTATAAATTACACTGCCAGATGAAGAGCGATATATTTACTCTGCAGTGATACTGTAATTATCAAGAAAGTGCCCTGCCTTTGCCTGTAAGTGCTGTGTGCAGTAATTAATTTTCCTCTGCGTACTGACGTTTGATAGTAATATGTAAATTACTGGGTATTTGCTACAGATACCTAATAAAATATATCTACTGTCACAGTCTTGAAAGCATCTTAAAACAACACTAAGAAGCTGTGTGAAACACAGAAATACAGTGTCCTTAAGTGTCTTTAAAGCAGGCTTTAGGTAAAAAGTCTGATAGTGCCAACACCTGAAACTGCAGCCCTGCTTTTCCATTTTATTCTTAAGAAACCCTCATTGCAGTCAAGAGGCTCAAAAGTTACAGCCTGAGGGTCTAAAAATCCCACTACTCAATAATGCCAGGGAAATTGTGGTTACCTTGGAGTACTGGTGACCCCAGGGACAGCCAGGTAGGGGGGCTCACACTGAGAATGATGCAGCTTCTGCCAGGGCTGCTCAGAGCTGGGGACAGAGCAGACAAAAGTCCCACAGTGAGAAAATAACCTGTGGCACAGTCTTGGAAGGAATCTCATCATCCTGCCACCTCAGACAGCACAGGCCAAATTCAAAACTGGCATCCAAAAAGAGCAATTGTCCTACTTTCTTCACGGAGATGAGCACCTTGGTTTTACCATTCCCAGGTATATAGAAACTCCAGGTTTATGGGAAATACCCACACCTGGGAACTAAAGAAGTCCTGTACCTGGAGGGGAACAGGAAGCCATTATCTGATATTGCAGAACTCCTCAGTTCTAGCACTCTTCAGCCTTCCCCCTCTGCCACGTCCCAGGCAGCTCAGCCCTGTCCACCACCACTTTTTCCTCAATTACACGGATGCACAATTAACTATTCTTAATTAACATTTCAGCCCCGGAGATGAGCAATAAAGATATTTCACAGGTGACTTCTCAGCTCCTGCAGTTGTGGTGTCAATGGCAGGTTGAGGGAAAAAACCCAAAAAATTAACTGAGATTTTGAAATCCTGCAGAATAGCATCACACCTGAGTGACAGCACCATCCCTGGGCCCCAAAACAACCCTTCAGTGTCTCCCTAGGGTACCTGGGCTCTTCACTCATTCCTGGCAAGAGGAAAACCATCTACAACCTGACCCCAGCACCCATCGCTGCAGCTGTGCTTACCTGCAGTAAAATTACCCCCCAAGTTTAAAATATAACCTAAATACATTGTTTTCTTACACTATAAACTCTTGTAAGTGTTCCACATTTGAATTTTTAGGCAGAAGAATGCTATAATAATCACATCAAGTGTATATCCTTGACTTCTGCAGAGGCCACATTAACTCCAGTGAAAAATACATTCTTGATCTTTCAGAAAAACTATTGTAATTTTATCTCAATAAAGGCTGCAGGAAGATTCCATTGGGAATCTATTCAACTAGAAGAGAAACTTTTCAGGGAAAAAAAAGGAAAAATATGTAACTTGTTTTCTTTTTAAGCAACATACAGCTTAATTGGAAATACAGAATAAATTAGGACAAAAAAGCCCAGGGAAGTTTAAAGCAAAAACTCTTTAGCAGCTTTACATACTTGAGTGTGAAGCAGAGGCAAATCAACTGATAATCTTCTCTGCTAAATTTATACAAGAGACAGAATATCCTCTAGAGAATTTGTTTCTTAAAAAGAAAAAACTTAGCATTTTACTTGACCAAAATTATTTCCTATTTAAATAATCATGCTTATCCACCTCCAGACTTAGTATTCTTTTTATGGTGATTTACAGAGTGGCTCTGCCGTAAGTGCTGTACAACACTCACAAGGTCTAAAGAAGTTAATGGTGTGCTGGAAATGCTTGATAAAGAATTTTTACTGTCTTTGCCATCTGACAAAATCGAGTAATAAGCCCAATAAATAGATGTATCAGACATTAATGCTATGAAAGCTTTTCTAAATCTTTCTGTCCATCCTCCCTGCACTTATTCTGTGCATGAGATTTCTCTGTCTTTGAAAATAAAGCTCAAATTATCTCCTGTTAACCTTTCTCCTAGAAATGCCATCTGTTAATAATAATAAAAAAATAAAAACAACTAAAAAACCCCATTCCAGCACACGAGGATTACAACCCACTTTTTCTATCCTAAAGACCACTGATGCCTTTTTTGGGCTTACCTAAAAGCAGAGGCCAGACAAAGTTAAGGGAATAAAAAGCAGTTTAATTTATTGAAGGGCCTTCAGGTACAGTCAGGCAGATGAAGCCCGCCAGGGGCTACACCCAAAAAAATGGACAATGGGTTTTCACACTTTTATAAGTTTGGTCCATTTGCATATTGGGGGTTAATCTCTCAATTACGCCTTCAGGTAATGAGGTCATTTACCCCAAGTTTTCCCCCCCAACTCAGTTTTGTTTACAGTTTTGGGTGCAAGAGGCAGTGAGGTGTCCTCGATTCCCAGGCCTGGAGAGGAATTGTTGTGTCTGACCAAAATGGGAAAGCAGCAGCTGACACTGAATGTGGAGTTTAGAGTTACACACCACACTAAAGAATTGCAGGATTACAAATCTATGGAAAATATAAAAGCTGAAATCCTAAGGCATAGCCATGAAGCCCTCAAAGTGAGATATTCCCACCAATTCACCCCAGGGCAAGACCCTGGTGCCCAGCTTCCGGAGCTCTCCAGGGAACTGGCCCAGAAGCCACTTCCACAGAAGGATCACTTGTCCTCCCACCTTTGTCTCATTAAAACTTTTCACAGAGTGTTTCCTCCTGAGACCCACAGAGTGACTTTTGGAAGCACCTGCACTAGGGGGGCTCCAGACCCACAGAGCAGCTGGGCAGTGCAGCCTTCCCCAGCTCCTGGCACACTCCCACGGGGGCCACCCCAAGATAACCAACACAGCCCCTCCGATAAAGGGAAGGGAATAACCAGGGCATTATTTTTTAAGGAGAGAACATGAATGTCATTGATATTACAGACTTATCCTCGTGTGACAGCATTGATGGGGACTGAACCAGAGCAGAAATACAAGTCTTAAAATCTGAGCCCAAGACTCGGCTGGAAAACCCTCTGCTGCTTTGTGACAGGCTGACCTGGGCTGTTGTTCCCCCTTTTGAAGAACTTCCCTGTTGAGTTCTCCTCAGAAAGGCTTTGCTTTGCACTAAGATGCATTCAGACATACAAGTCCCTTTGATGTGTCAGGACCCACTGAACGTTAATAACCCGATTACAGTGAAAAAAGCTCTCGATAAATTCCCCTCAGACAGCAAGATTTGCTTGTTCAGAAGGGTTTCCTTCCACCCAAAGCAGTATTTCAATGAGGAGCTCTCTCGGTGTGACTGGGGAAAGTCCCTGTGCCCCTCTCTGCTGTATGAATGCAGAATTCCCATCTCCTCTCCTCCTCTGACTTGGTCATCCCGGCAGGAATCACCAGCTTTGTAAAGCATCACTTCCAAAGGCACAAGCCATCCCCAGGAGCACAGAGGCCATGCCATGCTTGTCAATACAGCAATTCCTAACATCTGCCATTTACTCCTCTGCTCCCGCCCTCCTTGGCAGAGTCAGTCACCTGTTTTTTGTTGCACATTTCCAATTTGCTGGCTGCTGCTAAACTGAATAGCTGATGCTAGATTTGCTTTTGTCACAAGGTTACTATAGACCTTGACTTTCCTCACTAAAGAAAATGACTTTGTGTCATCCCTTAGTGGTTGTTTATTATGGAGACTTCATAGTGCTTTCCCAGTATGGATGTCTTTGATTTTGAAAGAAAATCAAAACAGGCATGAAGTGTTCTGGGAATGAGGGCAGTGATGAGGAGGCAGAAAAGGACTACATCATTAACTTACTTTGCCTATAAACTCAGCAGAGCCCAATCTCAGCATTATTATGTTCTGTTCCAATTTTAAAGTTCAAGTTTAAAAGGAGATGAGATTAACCATTCACAGACTACAATCTCTGCTA
The DNA here is from genome assembly GCA_013390105.1 of Tichodroma muraria. Lineage (NCBI taxonomy): Eukaryota > Metazoa > Chordata > Aves > Passeriformes > Sittidae > Tichodroma > Tichodroma muraria. The sequence continues at coordinate 94,761 of WAAG01048212.1, read as the reverse complement.
CAAATCCTTCTCTCATGGTTCCAAAAACTGGGTATAAAACCAGTCACTGCACAAGTCAGCTAAAAAATATCACCTACAGCTCCCCTGCTTGCTAATTCTTCAACTTGACTGAGAGGCACAGCAGCACAACTGCACATCCCTCTAACTGCCAGCTTATCAGGGAAAACTGTCTGACTTGTCCCTGCAAGCTCTCCTTGCCTTCCAAGCTTTCTTCCTCTCCCCAGCCTATTCTCAGTATCTTTCCCACTCTCATTTTACACTTTCCACCAGAAATAAACTGAAACAGCGGCACGGCAATCCTACAACAGGAGGTAGAAGAGCACCCCAAAACCCAAGCTTCTGAAGTACTCCCCTTACCCAGGGGCACAGCACACGCTGCCCAGATCTTAGCAGAAAGAAAAGCTCCAATTCAAGTGCAAATTTTAACGGTGTCGCTGGTTTAACACAGTTTACCACACCTTGCTCGTGGTGGTCAGTGCGTGCATTCACACACTGAAGCGTGCTGGTCTCGGCTGGGGTAGAGTCAATTCCCTTCCCAGGGGCTGGTTTAAGGCTGTGGTTTGAATTTGTGCTGAGCACAGGGTCGATAATACAGATCTTTTTGTTATTGCTGAGCAGGGATTGTACAGAGCCAAGGCCTTTTGTGCCTCTCATAAGGCCATGCTGGGGGGGACACAGCCAGGACAGGTGACCACAGCTGACCCCAGGGACATTCCACACAGTGTGGCATCATACTCTGTAAATGAGCTGGGGGAAGAAGAAAGAACAGGAGGACATTTGGAGTCACCCCTGAGTGTGCTGGAACCCTGCTCCCCTGGGATGGCTGAACACCTGCCCAGCCACGGGAAGCAGGGAATGATCTCCTTGTTGGCTCTGTGTGTACACCCTTTGCTTTCCCCATTAAACTGCCTTCACGCTAGCTCAGAAGTTGTCACTGTTCCCAACCCGACTCTCTCCCCCTCCCCTCTGGTGGCTGAGTGAGCATCCGTGTGGGCCTTGATTGTTCCGTGGGGTTAAACCCTGACAAGAAGCCATAACACTGGAGGGGCTGGCAGATGCTCTCTGTATTAATCACACAAGGTAAACTTTTTCACGTTTCTGAAGCAGGAAACCTCCCTTAAGTCATTGAGCTGCTTTGCAGTGATGATCACACAGATATGCAGCTACACACACTGCATGCAGAAAGAAATTCAATAGTGCTTGCTACAGAGAGGGGTGTTGAAGCAGCTTAGGGTTTTTGAGTCTGCACGTACATAAATAAAAGATTAAGTCAAACTTTGAACAAGAGATTAAAAGTACATTCTGCACTACTACCATAGTGTTCACTAATCTATAATGGGATAAAACAGATTACAATTACTTTGTTATGTTCGTAGTTTTAAATGAAAGAGGGGGTTTGATACCACATAACAAAAAGCAGGGTTATGAAGTTTTGAGGCAAGAGGAAAAGAAACAAATCCCTACCAAACAACCATAAGCAGACACAATATACCATGAAACTCTGATAACAGAAATGCTGCATCTAATCAGCATGAGAGCATTTACCCCAAACCTATAACAGCACATGGAATCTGCACACACAGCTCCGTGGGGGCACACGGCATGAAGCCCCCCCAGGGACCCCCAGCTGCATCCAGGAGGCTGGCAGGAGCCATCCCAGCATCTCTGGCAGCCCCAGGAAGGATCCCCGTGGGCCACCGGGAATCCTTCCTGCCACTGCCAGTGCTCTTCCACAACAATGCTGGCATTGAGCAGCGGGGGCTGGGAACACTGCCCGCCTGTCCGGGCAGCCTGCTGGGGAACACTGGGGCTCTCACACTCCCTCACATCCCGCCTGGGCCAGATGCAGCCCCCAGCTCCTCGCCAGACAACTGCAACCACAACATCTGCACGCTGCAGGCCCCCAGGGCACCTCTGCCTTTCACTTCCTGCGTTCACTGGGGTTGAAGGCAATTAGACATTTTCAATTTGTTTTTAAATGTTCAACATTCACCCATTTGTTGCCCTGAAACTTACTCTACCTTTACAGAGGAGATTTTGCTGTAAATAAGTAAAGACAAGGATACGCATGCATACAAGTTTTACAGGTTATGGATTTTTGTAGCCTCCCAGAGTCACGGGATATCCTGAGCTGGAGGGACCCCCAGGATCACCCAGCCCATCTCCTGGCCCTTCCCAGACCCCCCAACACCCCCACCCTGGGCACCCCTGGCAGCGCTGGCCAAACGCTCCTGGAGCTCTGGCAGCCTCGGGGCCGGGACCATTCCCTGGGGAGCCTGGGCAGTGCCAGCACCCTCGGGGGCAAGAACCTTTCCCTGACACCCAGCCTGACCCTCCCTGGCACAGCTCCAGCCGTTCCCTGGCTCCTGTCCCTGTCCCAGAGCAGAGATCAGAGGTGCCCCTCGAGAGGAGCTGCAGACACCGGTGGGACCTGACCTCAGTCTCCTCTTCTCCAGCTGAACCAGACAAGTGACTTCAGCCACTCCTTGTCTAGTTCCCCTCCAGACCCTTCACCATTTTTCATTTTCCCCACTCCCTGCTCTGAGTGCTCCAGCCTATTCCTGCATGAGCCAAAAGATCAGGGGCAATTACCCCAGGGCTGCTGTGGATGCAAACACTGAGCCCTCACCCCCACTGCCCTGTATGGCAGAATAGACTGGGAGTGAGACCATATCTCAAAGCATGGGAAAAAGGTGAAACCAGAAATTAAACTGCTCCTGCAGAGGTCAAGCACATGAAGAGCCGTGAGATTGGACTGATTTTCTTTGAGGTTTTTTTCCCCCTTCAGAATAAAGTGCTGCTGGTGGTGTATTTGTATTGTGGTGGCAGAGAAAAGGCTGCAGCACACAGTACTGCCTGTACCAGGCATTGTGCAAACACTGCTGAACCTGCCCCGAAGATCCTACAACATCAAAAAACTCTGCTTTATTGAAGAGAAAACAAATGCACGCTTCACATTTCTTTTATATCAACCTTAGGGTTCAGGATGCCAAGTGTAATAACATCAGTTGACACTTCCACAAAAACACATGATGAAGAGAAAAGAGATTTCAAGGGGGGGGGGAAAAAAAGCACCTCAAAACCCTGTACCAAATATTGTGACTTCTCCCACGCTCCGACAACGCTTCTGACATTTCCCAATGTGAAACCAAGCTGACATCTCCAGCCCACCCGGAACAGCCTCGGCTGTTTCTTCCCTGCCATGGCTTTTCTTCCTTTCTCACAACATATGTTCAAGATAAACATCTGAGGCTGCGAAGAAGCACCAACTTTTCAGAGTTAGTGGCTGTACAGCACATCATCTGGAGTTATGGGGTGGGGTTTGTTAAAGATGACATTTCAAGGAGCCAAGAAAGTGCTACGTGATCTCTTCTCAGCAGTCTCACTAAGAGATTTACTCTCTCTGGGCAGCCCATGGCAACAAACTTCATCATTTTTATTTCACTGAAAGTAGATGTAGGATTTATATTCCAGGAGACCTGTACACATTTATACTAATTGTGTAATAGCACAATATTTTCTTGAGCAGTTCAGGAAACTCTCTGATACAGGGTAGGGAAAATCGGGGATTTTCTGGTACGTTGGCAGCAACAAAAACACAGCAAAGGGTCATTTACTACTGATACTGTGGTTGCATCTGAAGTAGATGAAGGCTGCTGAACATGAATTTAGGGGAAGGCAATACCCAGCTGGTTTAGAGGCACATCAGGAATTCTGTAATGGCACCTATGGATGCCAAGGCAGTCAAGCCAAGCTGGAGATCAAACTTAGCTGCTTGCTGTCTTCAGAAACACACCCACTGCTCCTGAGTTGCTGGAGATGGCCATGTAAACTGGCTGTGACAGCTGGAAAATCCTAAGGAGAGATTTCGTGGGTTTATTAAGGTGTAATCATGCCTTTCTTTGCCAACATGCTAGCCAGGTATTTGCTGTCGTTACAAGCAAACTTTCAGCTTTTACACTTATTCTGGAAGCCAACTGTTCATGCTGAGGACTGTGACATATTGACAAAGGCTAAATTCAGAGAGAGCCTTGGGCCCACCCTGCTGGAGTCAGTGTCATGCAAGAGCCCTAGTGAAATGGAAAAAAAGCTGAAATTTTTCAACAGAATCTACCTCCCAGTTGTGCTGTGTGGATGGATATCACAGCTCTGTCTGTGGGGGGGCTGCTCATCAGAAAACATCCCTTCCATCAACACAAAAGGCTGAAATCAGGAGTGCTAAAAGTTGTGCTCATAGGGACAGAAAAAACCCTTACACTGGAGATACTTAACAGGCAGAAATGAGACACTCAGGAATTGGATATCATCTGTTATTTCTCACAAACATGGCATTTAAAGTCAATTAAAACAAGCTCCTACCAACTCCCTGCATCCCCTGCCATCATTCCAAACATCCCTAAGGTCCCTCAACAGAACCTGTTTAAAAAAGTAACCCCCCCAATCGGAGCAGTTGACACATAGACCACTGGCATAAAAAGTAACACTCTGAAAGAATAATCAATATCATTTCCCATTAGTTGTCTTCACAGATTTATCATCTGGGCTTTTCCTTAACAGCCTTGAGGGGAAAATGAGAGATGTGTGTGACTGCACAGGAACTACAAAAAGTCTCTTAAGGGCATTTAGAGCTGCTATTGCAATCACATGCTTTCAACGCATGAATGAACTGAGGACATTAGCATGAAGAAAACTAATTTTCAATAGAATACTACCTATACATGATGTTCCAGCTGGGTGAGGAACCTCTGGAGCTGCAGGAACTGCCCAGAAGTCTCCGAGAGAAGTTTCCACAGCAGAGCTGGTGGCACTTCACCCTGCTAAGGGATGTTTTCCATTTCCAGCAAGGGCCAGGTCTGACCCTCTGAAGGCTCTCAGCTGTGCTTCAACCCCAGAGAGGAGACACAGGATCCCTCCCTCAACACAAAACTCTGGCTCTGGCTCCTGGACATTGCACTGCTGATGATGCCTTAGGATTTAGCATCTATGTTTTTCAGATTCTGCAATTCTTTAGTGTATCACTCTAAACTCCATATTCAGTGTGAGCTGCTGCTCTCCCATTTTGGTCAGACACAACAATTCCTCTCCAGGCCTGGGAATCAAGGACACCTCACTGCCTCAGGCCCCGAGAGATATAAACAACAGTGAATTGGGGTGAGGCAAACTTAGAGTAAATTACTTCATTACCTGAAGCTGTAATTGGAGGATTAACCCCTAACATGTAAACAGACCAAACCTATAACAGTATGAAAAACGTGTGACCACCATTCACCTTGGGTGTAGCCCCTCGGAGGCTTTTGACTGCCAGGGTGTACCTGGTGAAGGCCTTTAATAAATACCCAGTTTTATTCTCTTAATTTTGTCTAGCCTCTGATTTAGGCAGCCACTCCAAGGCATCACTGCATACAGGGAATGCCCTGCAAACCCCAACCACACAAGGGCTCCCATCTCCAGTTCTCCCTCTGCTCTTGGCCAAGTGCTGCTCTTACAGAACACTTCAGGCATGCCCTGAAATAAAAACCTTAATTCCAAGGTGTCGGCAGAGCCTGGTTCAGTGACTCGAACCACAGAGTTCAAAGCTGCCAGAGCCCAGGGTGCTGCTAAAGCACAGCCCCAGTGCCCAAAGCTGCATCCACCCCACAGAGCCCAGTGTCCCATTTGGGGTCTGTCCAGTAGCTCAGTTTGACAAGAAAATGCTCCCACACAGTTTATCCCTCACAGACCTCTCTCAGAGCACCTCATATCCTGGGATTGGTTTTGCCCAGAGGAGAAACATCCCCGATCACGTTGAGCCTGCATGGCAGGGAATACTGAATGTATCCTTCTCACTGCAAAGCCAGGGAAATTTCTGACAGTACCCATTCATTCTGTTTGGTTTTTTTTTTCCTTCCTAACTCTTCCTTTACAAATGATGAAAGCCTCCAAGACTACCTCTGCTAAGCACTATGCACACATAAAATATGTGCTGTTGTGCTGACAGGCTTCTCCCGTGGCTCTGAGCTCCCAGGTCCTCATTACAGAGTCAGGCAAGGGCTTTCAAGAACTGTAATTGCTGCCTAACTGAACAAAACCCACCCTGAGCACGGAGGCAGAGCCTGTTGTAGGAAATGGTCAAAAATACACCAGGTAGGAGAAAAAGAAAAAAAAAAAAAAAGCGGCGGANAAAAAAAAAAAAAAAAAGGAGCGGATTAACTTAAGTAATGGCAGTTACCTGGAATTACTCAATGCTCAGAATACTCAAAACATAATCTAAGACAGTGAATTTCTTTGTATGTGCAGAAGTTCTTTCAGTGGCACGCAAGCTTTCATCCCATTCTGCCAGCTCCCACAGAGCTGTGACAGCTCCCACCACTTTTGGGTCAAAGACTGATGATCACATCCAGGTTCAGGGTTAAAAACAGGGTTATAAACCTAATAAGCATCACAAGAAGTGAAATACTTTGAAAGATAAATCAAATATGGGTTTCAAATTAGAATTAAACTAACACAGTGTAGATCTACATTAGCTTCATCCAAAGCAGGGATTATTTCTCCTAATAAAAAGGAGATGCAAACCTATGAAGCTGAATAAACCCCCTAGAAGCCAATCCCTATTATCTTTTTTCCTTAGGCTTTGAACAGTGAGTTTCCTTTAACATCCTTCAAGACAAAGCATCATCACACGGAGCAGGGGAAGAACAAAGCAGCTCCTTTTACCTACTTCTCCATCTTCTGAGTAAATATTGCATCTGCATCACTGCTCTCCCTAGGAAACACCTTTCATCTTTGTTTTAGGGACTGGGACGAGCTGATGTGATCATGAGAGGACCAGAGCTGCAAGGGCACTCTCCCTGCCCAAGATAAAAGCCTGTGCAGGGACCCCCCTGCCACCCCTGCCCACCACCCTGCCCCTGCTCACAGAGCTCAGCACCAGCCTGGCTGCTGAGGGCAGCAAGAAGGGCTTCATGCCTTAGAATTTCAGCTTTTATATTTTCCATAGATTTGTAATCCTGCAATTCTTTAGTTTGTAACTCTAAACTCCACATTGTGTCAGCTGCTGCTCTCCCATTTTGGTCAGACACAATTCCTTTCCAGGCCTGGGAATCGAGGACACCTCACTGCCTCTGGCACCCAGAACTGAGTTGGGAGGGAAAACTTGGGGTAAACGACCTCATTACCTGAAGCTGTAATTGGGAGATTAACCCCCAATATGGAAATGGACTGAACTTATAAAAGTGTGAATACCCGTGACCCATCTTTGGGTGGACCCTCCGGGGGGGGGCTTTGCCTGTCTGAAATGTACCTGAAGGCCCTTCAATAAATAAAACTGCTTTTTATTCCCTTAACTTTGTCAGGCCTGTTTCTAGGTAGCCCCAAAAGGCATCAGGCTGAGTAGTAAGGTTGCTTTTTTCCCTTTCCCCCTGAGACAGCGTCAAAGCAGCGTGCAGAAAATCCCAATGTGTACGTGGCTAGGTGCCATCTGCTCCCCTTTCCAGAGGAAGAGCCATGATATTTATATCCCCCAAGAGTACCCACATTAGCTGCACATAAAGACTCTTCTCCTCCTGCACAGGAATATAGCGGCTGCGGAGCAGATGGGGAAAACAATACAAGGATATTATTAGGACAAACTCATATTATAAGGAACGGTTCTGTTCCTTATATAATTACACCAGAGCAGGGAGGAGTTTCTAGAGTGCTGCAGCCCCTGGAAATTTAAAGGTTCCATAGAATTGATCTTAAGGTTCCTTTGTTGTAGAACAACAATGTTTACCCTTAAAATGTTCCACCTGTATTCTGAATTTTTTAAAAAGGGAAATACGGTAAAATAGCAGCAGTTTTTGTGGGCTTTTTCAAGAGCTAATCTATCACGAAGCAAAAAGGTCATGGAAAAGAAAGGGAGCCTGTTCTGATGGTGGTGTCCTCCTGCATCAGTCCATGACTAATTCCACAGCACCCACCTGCCTCTGTTTTCATGGCAAATGCTTAGTCTGGTACTACTGCTCCCTCCCTCCCACTCTGAGCCTCTTCTGATATTCCATCCCATAAGGAAAACATCTTGGTTCTGCAATTCCCACCTTAATTCTGCTACTCCACGATGACAGAAAGGTACATCCTAGGTACTGTGAATATTGGCAGCTGCATAAAGGGAGTAACTCAGCACCAGAGACAGCTCTGGTGACGAGATATTTGCTAAGCCTAGGGAATGGCTTTGCTCTCTCCCAATCAGATCCCATTCTATAAGAGAAAAAAAATTATGTATATTGCCCAGTCTAAGACTAGGAAGTGTTACAGCCCATTTTTACTGGTCAGCAGCAGCTTTCAAATAATTCATGCAGAAAATTACTTGAACCACACACACAAACCCCCCCATACAAATGCATCTCTTTCTGATTTAAAACAAAGTTCAATTCCCATTTTTGAAAAAGCTTTTAGCTTCAGGAAATACGGAGCTTCGAAGTTCAGTCATTTGCAGCTCATTTGAACATTAATGGAAAGAAAAGTTCCTCCACTTCAAACTATTTCCTCAGTCAATTAGACAAATCCTCTAAGTGGAGTTGGTGAAGCAGTTCGTGTCCAGGAGCTTAATCAGTGCTGAATTCCCAGACTTGCATCCACCTCATCCACACCAGCAGCCACCTAAGGGCCGTGCAGCTCCTGGGACTGTGCAGGAGGGGCTGCGGGGACAGCTGGGGACACCACGGGGTCAGCACAGCCAGCACAGCAGCTGGGACAGAGGAGGAGAGTTGGAAGAGGCAGGATCCATCAGGAGGGAGAAGCAAATTCAAAAGGGATGAAAGATTGAGCAAAGGTCCTGCCTTCCGATGGTGATGGAGAAAACAACCCCAGGAAGTGTTCAGGGCAGCAGCTCTCCCCTGTGCCCTCGCTGGATTTCCCACTGACACTTGCAAACTGTTCCTGCTCCACTCCCCTGCAGCTTCAGCTGTACTCGCACTGGCACGTTTGCTTGTCCTAGTTAGTTGCTCTGTTCCTGACTGGGGCACATGGCACTCCTAATTAGGATTGCTGGCACAGCACCTTCAGCCTCACCAGGAGCAACCCAGAGCTGCCTGCAGAGCCCAAAAGCAGTGGGAACAATTGTAGAAGCAGAGTAGCTCTACACTGACAAGAGCAAAAACTGCATTTCATACTCTGTGAGGCTGCACTTCCATGGCAAAAAGAGTGTGGAAAGCACTGAGAAACTTTGAAAAAATAATTAGGGTCTCTTGGGAAGAAAGAAGTTTGAATAATATTTGTAGAGAAACTGAGCTAGGGGGAAAAGAAAAGAGCAGCCCTTACTGCTGGTGATGGCACAGTATTATAGCAGAAACAAAGTGAACTCCTTAATAAAAGGCTCATCTAAAGCAAATTTGTCTCATCCTGTGGGGGGTCATCCCTTGTTTTCACTTTCTCGTAGTCTCCAAGTGAGTGCAAGTCTTGAAAGCAATTGATAATTATGACCCTAAGACAAAACAATTCTCTAGGTTTCTCTGAAAAGGCAGATTGCAGGTCAAATACAGTTAAATAAAGAATATTGCTTTTGAAGCCTCCTTTTACATGTCCATATTTATCACTTATGGAGAAATCAAACCCCACTTCTTTTTATGGTCACACACCCGCCAAGACCTGTAGCAGATGGAGAGGAGCCACTTGAGCAGGTTTCCTCTACACTGCCCTTACTCCTCACACCAGATTTAACTCTCACATGGGCAAAATTCAAAGATACAAACATCCAAACCCTGGTCCTCAGAGTCACCTGCGATTCCAACAGGATGTTACATCTACATTAATTATGTAGGCCCATTTCTACAACTTCTGGGCCCATCAAGTCCTTTTATTAATTTGCTTGGATTCTTCAACAAGAGAGAAGTTGTGTCCCCCCAGGATACCTGCAAATAAATCACAAGACCCACGGCTCAGATTTGTCAGGACAAGCAGGTGCCTGAGCACAGCACATTTCCAACAGATCCAAGAGGCCTCAGTTATCCAAGACTGGGCAATAAGTTGGTAAAAAAGGGCACAGGAAGCCCAGTCCACAGTGCAACCACACCATGAAACAATCACAGGCAGAGGCAGGATAAACACAACCCAAGGAAGAGCTCAGAGGAAAAAATGCGTGGCAGAACTGCTTGGTCTTGCATCCCAGTGAGATTTTCCCCTTCCCAGGAGGTCCAGGTGATCTGCAGACCCTTCCCATGCAGCTGCACCAGTTTAGTTGGACAAAAATTAAAGTTCAAATCAACATTTGGCTTTGCCTGTCTCTTCACGCCTGAGTTTCCTTGCAGGGTCCAGGGCAGCTGCCTGTGCTCACGGCCTGGGGGCAGCTCTGCTGAGGGTGATGAGCAGGAACATCCAGCTCATACCGTGGAATTAAAGGGGAAAAGGCAAATGAAACCAGGAACCATCTTCAGGGGTGTCAGAACCAGGGGAAAAGCATCACAGAGATGTAACAACTGAAACCAGCCCAAAAGCATCCATTACATTTTTCTGTGTAAGAGCTCATATTTCTGTTTTGTTTATTATCAGAAAGGAGTACAATATATTTCATATCCCATAAAATACACATATAATTTTTGTGGTAATAAGACCCAGGAGAAGCATAAATACTCCCAAGGGTTTCTGCAGTTCAGGAGAACACTGTAAAACAGTTTGATAACTTGGAGATTACATTTCCCTCTATTCACCCCCCCACACACACACATATAAAAGCCTGCCAAGGGGAACGTTATTGATGCTTTATAACTATGAGCCAATAAACCTCATGAATTTCATTTATTTGAAGACTGCAATAGAAGCAGAAAGATAAGTGGCATCCTTAAATTCAGGATCATTAATTTAATCCCCGCCCCCCAACACACACCAGCAAGCTCTCTATGCTAAATTTTTTCATGTTTTTTTTACCAGTGCAAGCAAAACCAGTAAATGCCATTTGGGAAGGAACATTATAATCCCTTTTAGGAGAGTATCCCTCCTGAATTACCCACAGCAAATGGCAATGAGATGTTTCTTGTGGCAGAGCTTGTGTTTTGCTCCCAGGAATAATTCAAGGCTAGGATAGAGAGGAGAGTGGTGGTGGTGGGAGAGGAGCAGCAGACGCATGGGCTGGGCTGCTGTTTTCAGCTGTTTGGGGGCAAGGATCAGAGTCCTGGGGGAAGTTCTCCCTCCCAGGGGTCCTGCTCAGGCCTCATGTCCTTCATTCCACCCACTGGAGAGGATCCAGCTGCTGTTTTCCTTGGGAAGCCCTGGCACATGGGGCGTTTGAGTGGGCTGCAAAGCAAGTTCAGGACTAAGAGATTCTCCTGCCCTCTCCAAAGTACCTCCACAGCTGAGAGAGGATTCACAGCAGCAGGGCCAAGGCACTCCATTTAAGAATCATTAGATCAAACCTGCTGTAATAGTCAGTGTTTCTCCCAGATGCTGTTAGCAAACACAACCCATCACAGTCACCCTGCCTTGCATCACCTGGCTGACTTGTGGCCTTTGGCACCACAGTTCCCATCTGCAACAGCCCAGGGAGCATCAGCAGTGCTGACAAAACTGCTCTGCACGGAAAGGAGAGGTAGATAAAATCCTTTAAACAGTTAAAGGCTTCGACAGTGAAGAAATGAGACGCCATGGAGTGGGGAGTGCCAAAAATCTATCAAAGGCGGGTTAGCTCTCATCAGTGGTGCTGAATAGGTATAAATGGACATGTTCAGCCAGGCAGAGACAGCACTGTGGGGAGCTCAGCGAGGGAGGAGGGAGCAGCTCCCCTTCCAGATGGGATAAGTTCAGCATCTGTTTCCTTCTCAGCCTTGAATACCTAAATGCATCTTAAAAAATTCACCACACAGAGGCAGAGGATCAGACAGACAGACAGAAGGACGTGTGGTATCAAACAGCACATCTGGGCAATAGAGTCAGAACTGACATTCCTTCGCTCTTTGGACACTGCCCCCTGTTTGTCCTTGCACATTTTGAATCCAGACCTCTGGTTTATAAAACCATCTGCTTAGTTATGCAAGTTTCTCGTGAAGCATCTCTATACAATCCCATTGCAAAATTTAATAAGCCCCCTGACTCCTGATCTTTCTGTTTTAAAATATGAGGGCACCGTTCACTGTTTCTGGCCTGTGAATCACCAATTATCTGCCCTGCACAGCAAAATTAAAAAAAAAAATAAACTAGGAAACGACAGCTGCTTGGTCTGAAGCATCCCTGTATCCCAGCTGCTGCTGCATGGTTCAGCATTGCAGAAGGGAAGTGAGAGAAGCCCTGCACAGCAGAGGAGCAGCTCTGCCAGCACACAGGTAAAGTTCATTTATATCTGGAATTATCCCCTGAAATCTGTCTCTGTATTCCTGCTGCATTCAAATGCACCTGCAGCAGTTACAGGCATCACAGAAGACACTTATTTGTTCCAAATTAATTCACAAAATGCTAAACAATTCCCTGTCCCTACAATAAATAACCGCAAGCACAAACCTGCCAAAGTCCTAGGGCATCTCAGGAAAACTGATCCTGAGAAAAGGGGATTTTGAATCAGATTAGTTGGGGGGATTCTGCTGCTCTTTGGCAGCTTTTAAGGGACTTGCATTCTGCGTCCCCGAAACACGCTAAACAACACAAGAAAACCAGGATGTTATTTAAATACACTCCCTTAAAAACAGAACTGAAGCTCACACACCAGGACTTCACATAAGTACAAGTGTTTGACACAGAAGTATCTCAAAAGGCAAAAACAAGTTGGCTGGGCCAGATGGCTTAATCAGGAACTGAAGTCTGATACTGTATGTGGGTACCTATGTTGTGCTTCCTTCTTTAAATGCCCATATGTGAAAACAATCTTAACTAATAGAGAGCAGAAATCAATTAAACCTTTTGACAATTAACACTGCATTACCCAACAGACAAGCCCCTAATGTTGCCTTTCATTCCTTTAAAAAAAAAAATTATGATTATTCAAGCAAATAAGAAAAAGACTAAAATTATACACTTGAAACACACAAAATTATGCCTTATTCTCAAAATAAATTATTCACTTGCTTAAGCCAGCACCTATTCAAATGTGTTTCCTTGAGGCAAAACATCTCTTCCCCAGTACCATCACTCTCTTTGAAAGCAGCATTCATCTTATTTCCTTCTTTTGGAAAGGAGGCTTGATGGAAAGGCAAGAACAGACCTTAAACCTTTATTTCACTCCCTGCCTCTCCCCCAGTCTGCAGCTCTGTCCTACACAGCACCTTGGGGCTCAGTCCTGGAAGCAGCCTGACATTTAGGAGTGGTGAGCAGCTGGATGCCAGTCATGGTATTTGTGGTCACTGGCTCAGCTCTAATGGGAAGACAACAGTTTATGGCCAGATTTGGGCTCCCCTTGACCATCCTATAGCACAGATAAGCCTCTTTCAGCTTCCAACATGAGATATTTTGAGTTTCTATGGCTTTAAACTCCTATTATCTAATTCATCTCAAGTGCCAGCTTCAAACCATGAACATTACTCATCACTAGTGCTTTACCTTCTTCAAGCTGTAAAATAAAAAAGTTGTGGAAGTGAAGGCTGTGGTGGGCACCTTAACACAACCCCCCCCAAAATTATGGACAAGCCAAGCTGACATCCAACATCACCTACATCTCCCCAGGGATAGCTGGGCCTTGCAACTGGAGTGTCACTTTAGGGCTCACTAAGTACAATAAAAGAGAAGTTTGTGACCTGGGGATCCGTGAAAGCAGATTTTCCTTAATTCAGATTTAAGGGAATGAAAGCTGGCATTTCATGGAGGAGAGCAGAAATGCACAGCAGACAAGGCTGACCTACGAAGGAGGCAGTGCCCAAGCCCATCTCCTGGCTGCATCCACCAGGATAAAATACAATTGTTCTCCAGCATTCCTGGAGCATAATGAAAATGCCAGATAAAAAACCTGGGACGTCTCACAGCAAGTCTGGAGGGGAAAATATTGGAAGATTTATAGACATCCGGAGGTAAGTGGTAGAAGACAGCCTGCAGAAGGTGCAAATTTCATCTTCCTGGCTATTCATCACCTCAGAAGACACTTGCTTTGGGCAGAGAGACATATTGCGAATTTGTTACTGATTCCTCTTGAAAAACACTTCAGGATGGTTCCATTTTCCAAAAATAAAGTTAAATAAAGGCAGTGTTATCTGCACCCAATACAAAATATATTTTACTCGAGGCTGGTGCATGTTTTTAAAATGTAACAAAAATTACAGAAACTTCAAAAAAATAAAATCAAAACAACTCTTATCTTCTTCCTTGTCATAACCATCAGCTATTTCAATTCCTATTCATTTTCCTGTAGGATGATCAATGGTTTAGTTTACAATAATAGTTACAATTTGAGTTCTTCAGAGAGTTTGCATGGATTAAGTTCCTACTACCATTAGTAAGAATTACAATTAAGAGGTTGCAAAACACAAAGATAAGCCAAATTTATCATTACTTTAACATTTATCACCAATCACAGAAGAAAATAAGCATGTTCAAAAAACCCAGGGAAAGCCCAATCCTACAGCAAATACTAGGTACTCTACACATAAGGAGTGGAAGGAACTTCTTTTCATTAACTGGGGCTTTACCAGGTTTTTAAAACACATCACCAAGGAAAAAATCTTGTTGATCTTTAAGTTAAGAGATAGTTTGGATGGCAACCCAAATTTTTAATCCCAGGCTGTTCTGCCAAAGAATGCTCAGCCTACTTCACACCTGAATGTCTTTTTTTCACCGCTCCTAATGCTCACACAGAAAAAAGGCTTTTTCTCTGAAAAGTCAGAAATAATTGATGACAAACAGCTTCATACATAACCAGTTTTCATGGACTTTTATTTATTAGTTTTCTTACATTAAACAAACTTCCGGATCTTTAAGGCCTTCCCACACCTGAAGACATTTTCCTCACCATATCACAAGAATAAACACACCTTTATTTTAAGCCCTTTTAAACCCACTCCTTCACTAAAGCTTGGGCCACATTATCTGAATTAAAAGCATCGGTTCATCTTATTTNAATACTGGGGAATCTGAGACTGCTGACCTCAAACTTTAATTTGTGCTTTTTTTTTTTTAAAAAAAAAAAAAAAAAAGGCTTAGACAAAGCCCAGGTTTGATGCCTCTGGGAGCCCACAACGATACTGATACCCAGACAATGTCTTTTTCTTGATTAAGTGGTAGAAGCTGCATTAAGCACCTTCTCAGTGCCTGCAGCACTCAGCAGGATCATGTTGGCTTCTTTAATCCCAAAGTGCAGCTCCTCAACTCCTTCCTGCTCTGATTAGACCATCACACCTGAAGGTGCCTCCTCAGTCCCTGAACTATCATCTCTCCCCACCACTGGAGCAAAACAACATGTTAGTGGGCAAAAAAAGAAGGGACTGCCTTGGATGTCAATCACAGAGCTGTGGATTACCACCTCAGGATCTAGTGCAACCCTCCTGGCTGTAAAGTGGGCAGTGATAAATGCTGGGAGTCTTAATGGAAAAGGATTTACCCTGCACAGATTGGTGAAATTCCAATATTAAAGGCAAAACCCCCGATGCTGCTGCCACCCAGGTGGAGTTGATTTGGTTGCAGGTTCAGCAGGAGAACTCCTCCACCCAAAACATTTGATAACACAAAGTTCTGGCTTGGATCATAGAATCACAGAAAGGTCTGGGTTAGAAGGGACCTTAAAGATCATCTTGTTCCACCCCCCTGCCATGGGCAGGGACACCTTCCACTATTCCAGGTTGCTCCAAACCCTGTCCAACCTGGCCTTGGGCATTTGATCACCAACTCAGTGACCATCACTTCACCTGTACACTCCACGTCGCTGTAGAGAACTCCCAGGAACAGGGTGCTCTGTCCTGGAAATAAATCTGGATACAGCTGAAAATATAGCCTAGAAACAGCTGAAAAATCAGCTGTGTGTTTCAGGCATTTGTTCTGACCTAATTATTTCTGAATAAGCCTAGAGGGGGTTGGGGTATTTCCCCCTTCCCTTCTCTCCAGGTAAAATCCTCAGCTACATTTCTCACCCAGTGATTCCAATAACTGTCCTCAAAACATTAGTAACAGATCAGCTGAGGGATGGGATGACCAAGTGTCTGAGTCTTCTCTGGCATTTTTTCAAGCAGATATTTCAAATGACAAATCACTGATCGCCGGAGACCTCTGGGGCCAGTGCACAGATGGGTCCATCTGGAAGGGACATCCCTTGGCCCTGCAAGTGCCGAGGATTCGAAGAGATGGATGCAGCCAGAAACACCCAGTGAGGCATTTCCCAGTGGATGGAACTCCCTACCTGACACACCAGTTCCTGGGGAGATGCTAGTGCAGCCTTCTTTCATTCAGGAACAAAACTGCTTCTTAATATTGAAGCTACTTTTCTTGTTCTCACTCTAAAAATAGCTCCTGTTAATGCTCAGCTTTTATCAGGAGCTGTAACACACCCTAACGATTCCGTGTGAGGCCAGCCCGGACTTGGTACCATCTCTGGGTATTTTTAATCTAGATCAAGTCTCCGATCTCATCCCAAAAGTCATAGTTCAAGAAGCCACAAAACTAATCAGCTTCTGTTCTTGATTCATTTCCAGTAATTGCTTGTAAAAGCACCTTGTTAACCCAGGGGCTGCTCTGGCTCAGGAGCCTGCACGGTGACACAAAGGGCATCTCCTTCTCTCAAAAGTATCAGGAAACAGAGATTTCTTTATAGCCACTGTAATAGACTCTCACCTGGCCAAGTTCTACAGTTGTATTTTATAGGGGAGGGGAAAAGATGGAAGGGAGGAGAGCAGATGGTGACTGTGTCCTGACTTCAGAGGGGAAAGGGGAAAAAAATTCACTTTCAAAACCAAGGTGGTTTAATGAGTGGTACAAAATATCATCCTATTTCCACATGACTGGAAGACACTTTGCTAACTGCAGCCAAACAAGAAAATAAAGAGAAAGGTGACAAAACAGGGTTCTGGATTTATGCATACAGAAAATCGATATTTAAATTCATCCACTGAATGGATGAACCCTACTGCCCCTGCAAATGGGGAATGGGTCAGAAACAGCTCTAGAACACAAGAAATTCCAAAATCTGTGGTGTGTTTGCAGAGGAAGAGAAATGAAGAAGTTATGTGATTTACTTCTACATACTGAGTAAAATCCAAATACTGTGACTTTGCCTAGAGGAGACATGCAGGGGAGGTTTTTTTTATTTGCGGTGGAGGTTTTTTTATTTGTAGGTTTTAAAGGACAACTTAAAGACCTGAGCAACTACAGAGTTATCAGCTTGGCATCAACCCCAGGTGAAAGAATTGAATAGCTGATACAGAAATCAATTAATAAAGAATTAAACTAATTAATCCATAAATCCATGTTGACTAAAATAACAGCCCTTGATATAGTAGCAGGATCCCTTCCATAAAAACTTCTTAAATGCCAGTAAGGGGAAGTGTTGATAAAGTTACTTCAAACTTCCACAGGGCATTTCCCTTGGCATGAGGTGGCACCTGCTCAATCCACCAGCTGCTCCAGCCACACGGGGCAGGGACCTTTCCCACTTTTCTTTCGTGGGCAAGACATCCTCCCCCCTCTCCAGTATTCAGCAGTTTTGGCTTTCCAGTGTTCCTTTGGGATCACTGGCACAAAACATTCCCTCAGTACAGCTGGCAAGGCATGCACATGAGGGGCCAGAGACAAAGATGAGGTGCAGTGGGGTCCTTAATCCCACAATTTGCTGGAGGTAAACCAGCACATCTGAGTCACGAGAGGTCTGTGGAGTATTAATGGGCAGAGAAAAGGGATGGAGGCAGGAAGCAGTCTGCAGATGGAAGCAGGCAGAGGATGTGGGGCATGAGAAAAGAGGGAGAAATAGGGAAAGTCAGGAGCTTTAGTTCTAGTGAAGGGACTGGGAGAGGTAAATAGCCATCAAGGAAAGGAAAAAAGGCCATATTTTATATAGGAGGCACTTTTGAATAGAATATGGTTTTTTTCAGACATTTAACTTAACTACACAAGGCTCTGGGGCACCTTAGATCCCCATTCTTGCTCCACAGTGCCTCGCTTCTCCAGAGCTTCCCAGAGGTGGAGGCTCAGGAGGCTGTGACTGGTGCTCCACCACAGCACAGGGCATCCGAGGGACCTCAAGGGCTCCAGCTCTTAGAGGAGTCAAATATCAATTCTGCTCACTTCCATCTCCCTCACCACCAGCCAGCCTTGGCAACTTAATTATAAATCTTTTCTCTCACAAAGAATAGCTGATATTCCCAATCTCATCTCAAATCTGTGGTAAACTCCATGGCATCTCTTATTTCCAAATGAATTTGCCTTATTAAAAAGTAATGAGCTATTAATTAACTTTGCACTCATACAAAGCTGTTTAATTCTCAATCCAATTAACAGCAATCTGCTGAAGGATTCTAATGATTATTTTAAATTTGCTAAGAGAAACATCTCAGAGCCTTTCATAATAAGATATTTATAGAATGGCTTGGGCTGGATCGTGCTCGCATTTTAATTCAATAACATTTTTATAACACACCAGCATCTCTCTACAACATTATCTCTGACAACACATCATTCAGATGCACAGGAAGGCTGAATAACTAAAGCTGCTTATTTAGAAGTTGCTCTGGAAGGATTATTTCGGTTTAGGCTTTCCCAATCCCAGCACAGGCACTCCTCAAGTAGCGTTTCTGCTCAGAGAAGTCACCCAGGGGTTTCACAGGTGTTTGCATTGCCAAGACCGCAGTTGCAGACTGTTTGCCACCTCTGCAAAGGGTCAGGGAATCGCCCCTGTGTGCACAAAGGAGCTCAACTCGGCAGCCCCACGCGGGGCTTGGCTTGTTCTGTTCTGTGAAGTCACACAACCATAACAACAGTACTAACACTGGGGGACCTTTGAGCCTAAACATGGACTGGCGCTACGTGGTTGGACAAGGAAAGCTTTGTATCCATGTGATTTCAGCATCTGGAGGGTTTCCCCTCCCAACACACAAACAGAACCAACACCTGTATAGCACAAACACCTGCAGTCACTCACCTTGCAGCATTTCTGGCAGAAAACAAAGAATTTTGCAAAATCTGCCCTTTCAAGGACAGTTATTCCCTCTACCAGGGCAGCAAAGGCATTGAACAGCTAGAAAGCTGCAGCTTTTCATTCTAATACTATAAATTTTCCCTAAGGCAAGTGAGGAGCACACTCAGCTCAACACACTGAGGAGCACTTGGGAAGATAACCTCCACTTTCAAAAACCACAAATGAAAGATACTTTAATATTATTACAGACCACAACTTCACATATGGTTCTTAATAATTAATTGCCACTGCCTACCTGAAATGAGAACTGCCAGAAAAGCTGCAATATTAAATTCTGAGCAATTCCATGTCACACAGGCCTCAGATACCCAATTCAATCAGGTGTTCAGAGCAGGAGATTTATAAAGGCAGTTCATAGCTCACCTCTGTACATACCCATAGCACACACAAGCCCCATCTAGTTTAGTTTTACCTGAAATAACTTATCACATGTTAGAACTGACATGCTCATCTACAAACACAGCAACAAGAAAAGTCAGTGGTAAAAGTATGTGTGAAAGGGGCACTGAAAAAAGTGGTATAAAACACAGGGGGATGTATTTTTTAACAATACAATTCCTTTAATGGGGACTTTTGTTCGATAACTTTTTCTCAACCAGGTGAGGAATTTCTGCTGTTCCCCTCAGGCCTGTTATTTGGACTGAACCTGTTTCTGCAACCTCGTTGGATTTCCCCACTTCAGACACTCCTAATAGGGGATCCATGTGCAACATCTGTCCCTAAAACACAGGTACCCACTTAGGAAACTGAGGCTAGGAAATGTCACAGTCCTTCAGTCTTAAACAGAAGCCTGAAACCAAAATAAATTTAAAAATTTTGGTGCATCAATGAGTCCCAGTTAAAGTCAGCACTTCTCTTTGCTTATCTACATTGGCAAGATGCAGGATCCTCCAGGAGAGAAAAATGAATTTTCTTTGATTTTAGATATTAAGTAATTCCCTAAACAGCTGCCTGCATTTGCAGGTGAGAGATTTGAAGATGTCCACAATAGGAAATGCTAATTTTTACATTGTGGGATCCTCCAGACACTTCTAATTCACTCATGGCATCATGCAGGACAACTGCGCAACGTGGAGCGAAGACTGTTCATCTTCCTGATTGATGGACATCCTCTGTGGGTGTTGTTTTCCCTCTCTCAGAGGCAGTTTGTTCATTTACATGCTCCACAGCCTCCTGCTTCAGAGGGGACACACATTTGTTGATTTACTCTCTGCCTTTGATTGAGGCTGAGGGCATTGCACATTATTTTATTATCTAGTACATGTACACACAGGGTGCTTTTACTGCTGCATCCATACTCTTATTTTACAAATCAATGCTGTGCCTCTCTCTGAATTAGAAGAGCTATCTGAAGGTATTGATCTGTTCATATTTCTTTTTCTGTTGATCATGTCATCTACAGCCCCACCAAGTCTCCTTTGGCACAGAGTACATTCACACCGTGCGATTTTCCGTGCTCAGTGCGGTGACATCTGCCACTAACCTGCCCCAAAGCAATAAAAGTTAAACTTCCTGACTGTGTTGTCCATTACCCTCTGGACACACACATTCTCTCACACACAAATTATTTTTACTGTGACATCTGCCTGTTTAGATTGGGGACATCTTGTCAACTGCAAAAATTCGTCCAGGCTCACAGGACAGCCAGTGAACTCCCTCCCAAACACAGCAGCCCAAAAGAGGGGCTGGTTGGCAAAATTCAGGAGTCCAGTGACAACACATGAAAATGCCTTATGCTTTTATAAAGCACAGAGAGGGTTTTAAGAACCACTTACAAATCTTGTTTAACCTTAATTCGAAAATAACTCCTGCTGAACTCCTCAACGACTTTCAGGGAGTTCAAGAACAAAACCCCAAATCTAGCTCCCCTGCTAGCTTCTTCCAATAAAAGGAAGTTGCTTCTACAAATCATTTTTCTCAAATTCTGTTATGTGGGAGGATTTACTACAGAAACAACAGAGCAGTATCTAAAAAGGTTTTTGTGTATTAGGGAATCAACACTTGTCACCTGACATTTGTGCCCTTACACACCCCTTGCACCAGAGGGGAGCAGCTGTGCCCTGTGATAAAGTCTGACTTGAACACCAGTTCTTAGACTCCAGGCACTGGAAATTAATTATTCTTTACAAGAAAATATCGTTTAAATGCATTCTTTCTGCCTGGGGGCAATAGAGCTGTGCCTTGCCTGCACAGAGGTGCTGGGAGTAGGGTTCCTTTGTATGGATCCAGGTCCCTCCCACAGCCCTGGCAGCACGGCAGGGCGAGGTTAAAGTTGATGTTCTGCAGCTCACAGAGGAGTGAACAAGAGTGTGCTGGGCTGTGCCATACAGATCAAAAGGTCCTGCAGCTCAGGCAAAGCCCAGTCTGCAGAGGGCACCTGCAAACAGCCAGGCTATTCCTAAATAACATCAATTCTGCCACAGGCAGGAGCTCAAATGAATTGAAAGAGGGAGAAATAGGGAGGTCCCCTAAAGAGAGCATCAGGGGAAGCACCACATGTAGAGAAAAACGAGCTCTGAATAACCCATTTGATAAGTATTACTCCCTTTGAATGGAACTTGCATATTCAAGCTCACTCCTACTGAAGTCAAGTAGGCTAATCTTAAGAGCTGAACTTCCTTAACATTGAGATCAGGGTCTAAACAGAGCTGTAAATTGTTGGAAATGATCTCTGAGTAGCAGCACAATGGAGATCCAAGGGGTTTAGGCTAGAAAATCTGCCATGGGAGCCTCACTCCCCCCTTCCCAATTTTAAACCACGAAAACTTCTGCATTACGCAATCTCAAATTATTGATTTATGTGAACTTACCTCAATTATATAAGCACTAAAAAAGGCAGTAAAATTAGTGTCAATGGCTAACTTGTGCAGCACAGAAGAGAATTTTACTAAATTCAAGACAGCATCAAATTAGGATATCATAACTTTCATATTTCACATTTTTATTCATCCCAATAAAAGGTTTACTAATTGATGGTGTCATACTGTACTAAACAGCATATGCCAGGAGGAACAGCTGCTAATGCTGCCAAGAAACAGTTTGGAGCAAGGACTGGAAAAAAACAACACATCCAACAGAAAGAACTAGATGCAAATAGGTAGAACACTACTATTTATATCCTTTTTTTGTGGTTTTTTTTTTTTTCCCCTGAGAGAATCAATAGAAAGCAGAACTTTCTTTCTAAAAAGAGAAATTTTGTTTGGTTCAGCACAGAAAGTTCATGGAAGTGCAGGATCATTACAAATTAAACGATTACTGATGCATGAAATGCAACATGGCTGGAATCAGGTAAACAAAGCAATAAGACAGGAAAAATCTGTCACAGCCCAGGCACATTGCACCTGGAACTTTGTGAGAACTTGGGGTTTTTTTCAGTGCAAAGTGCTGTCAGTCATAAAATGAGCAATCTGTTCTCCTCTGAACAAAGACAAACCCAAGGTCCAATTCGTGCAGCTTCTGCTTTTCCAGAGTGGAAGATAATTCAAACCCAGCTCAGCAGCAGCTTGAATTCATATGCCTGAAACCCGAGGATGCCATCTGCAGCCCTGCATTTACATTTAACATTAAATTGTGCTCCTGGCAAACTTCAGGCTCGGCTTACAGAGCCTCAGCCTCGTACTCCAGCAGCTCTCCCAACATCCACATGTTAACTCCTAAACTAAAGGGACATCTGCTCTTGAACACTCAAAGGAAAGCTTGTCATCAGCATTACAGCTGTGTGGCACAGTGTTTGATGTCCTAGCATGTGCAGCAGGGGTGAACAAGGACAAGGGCTCCCCACAAACACCCACACTCCTGTCACCACAGCTTTCCCTGTATTTTCCTGCAGTACAGGGAATGCACGTGGAAAAATAGAAATGCCACTTTTGTTTGAAGTCATGCAGCCAGAGTTTCTCTCTTTCCCAGAGCCCTGGAGCCAATCTGATGCTGCCTGCTGCAGGTGATATGGACCAAAGTCAAAGTCAGCACTGTTTTGGAGCATCACTGCAGGCTGGGGAATGCACAGGCAACACTGGGAACATGCTAGCCACATAACTGCCACTATAACCACTATAGCCTCAAAAATCATATCTATCAACATCTATTGACTGTTTATAAAATAATTCTTTTAATCTTAAAAATTAAAATAATTGGCATGCAGAACAGCTGATTATAAATCTTGCAAACAAGGACAACTACAAAGTCACTTTGTACAACTTTCAAAGTTGAGCAGCTCTAAAATGGACAGAAATCCCATTATTGCATCACAGCATCCCACTATTCAGCAGTGAGACACTTTCCCAGTGCTATTACACAGTTCACACAGTGCATGGGTATTTCTGTGTCAATATGGATCAGTCCATGCAATGTGCAACTGATTTTCCATAGTCAACTCTAAGTGTAATCAAACAATTTAAGGCCTCAATGGGTATTTTAACAGATGGAAAGAAATCCAAATGAGTAAAGGCATTTTGATATTTGCTACCACTTAGAGTTCCGAAGCTTTCAGCACACATATGTTTAATCAGAGGGAGTTGATTGGGATCACGGGTGAGTGATTATTTATTGACGTGTGCACGGAGGGATGGAAACAGAATGGGATAATTGGCTCCTTGCCAGAGTAACTGGCAATAGTTATTGACCATTTTTTATTTTAGGACATCAGCCCAAATATGATACTGCATGTACTAGAGAGGCTTTACATTCGGCAAAAGTGAA
Organism: Tichodroma muraria; assembly: GCA_013390105.1. Lineage (NCBI taxonomy): Eukaryota > Metazoa > Chordata > Aves > Passeriformes > Sittidae > Tichodroma > Tichodroma muraria. The sequence continues at coordinate 71,024 of WAAG01048212.1, read as the reverse complement.
ACTACAGGAATGACTTCCTACGTGTGACTAATCCTCCTAATTCAGGGCCAAGATACTCCCCAAACCTCAAAGTTAGTCAGGGCCTCCATCTGCACATGTTATAGAACAGCTACACATACACATACATTAATTTCAGCAATCCAAGCAGAAAAACAAGTTGGCATTTAAGAAAAACAAACCAGCAGCACTCAGACGCCTTTTAGACCCCTGGTATGAAGCAGTAATCACCACCTTTCTCTCACAGCCCAATATTGAACGAGGGAAGAGCAAATGTTTGCTTTCCTGAGAAGGGCAATATTCCAACAGATGAGAAGCAGAACCACCAAATATTGACAGAGCACGAGGATCCACAATCAGAGCGGAGCAAGGTCCTGTCCCTGCTGGGACTTGAGCTGAGCCCCTTCCCCTCCTCAGGGGGAGCCCTGTGCCAGCTGAAATGTGGGCAGCAACCCTGTCAGAGGTCTGCAAAAAGAGGTGCCACACTCACGGGAAGAAAGATCACTTAAAAACGCTCCGCCTCATCTGGTCCAACAAAGCTGGAAGGAGGAGACAGCCCCGGGTCAGCTCCGAGGGGTAACCAGGAACTTCTCCACGTGTGGGCTTTGAAGCAGATCCTTGAGCACAGCTGCTCAGTCGTTAATGCACAAACCTTCACATAAATTCACAGAATGCTTTAATGACAGCTGAAGTCACAGGCAAAATTCTGCTGCTTATATTTTATCTGTGAGCAGCATCAATGAGAGCCAGATACATCAGAAACGCAGGGTTTTTTCTTTCCAAATCTAAAAATTCATCTCCTCCCTAAGCCTTTTCGTAAGCATCCTTCTTGCCACACTGGAAATTACCATACCTGAAAAGACTTTGGTCCAAAATATGCAAATTACAATCTTTCCACAAACTTTTTTTTTAAACACTGTAATTTACCTTTAATTATTAACAGCAGAGAAATTCAAACAAAATCACATTTACTTATGGGATTGCTAATCCACTTTCCAGCTTCGTTAGAATTAATAGAACTGTCTTCAAGACCCCCCTGAAGACTCTGTCCCATCTTCTGCATAAGAAAATGTGCACAAGTGGATATAAACACATACTCTTGAACTTTTAGGGTTGCAAAACAAAGACAGAAAAATAGAGTCAAATGCAAAAGTGCAGAGTAGACTGTTTGAATTACAGGCAACTACATTATTTTGAGTTTTAAACCCTAAAAATACGAGGGGAGGAGGAGGAGAAAATCAACCCCAAGACCCAAAATTTGTTCACGTAGTTTCTTTTTTTGAGGTCTTTGTGGGAACAAGGGAATTATTCCTGGCTTTGCTAAGAATCACCAGCTTGTGTGGAGAGATTTGGTGTAGACTGGTATCCTTTAACTCATAGAAAGTCCCCAAGAGAATCATTTGATTCAACGTATAATTTGGGAGAAAATTCCCAACTTAACATTTTTCCCCTGGTACAAAATACACAGGGCAGGGATGGGATGCCCATGGAGCAGGGAAACCTGACAAAACATCCTGCCAAAGTTCGCTTGGTTCCCAAAGCCAGCAGCGCTTTCACAAAAACTCTTCTTTTACGGCCCAATTCAGAAATATTTCTATACCCATTGGTAATTCTGACAGTTTTCAGCCTGTGCTTATCCACAGCTCGGCACAGATGTGGAATGAGATTCAGAGGAAGGTGCCAGGGGGAAAGGAAAAATGCAGTCAGCTCTACATGCAAGGCTTTATCTGTATGAGAAAACAGTGTTAAAAGAAAGCAATTTAGCAGCTGACACTAAACTTCCTTACTTTAATACCTCCAAGTCAAAAATCAATGGATTTTAATTGTTCATTCCAAAGTAATGTTTTGCTCTGAACTGAAGCAGAGTTTCCCTGCTTTCTGCTGAAGATTGCTCCTCAACAAGTGTTGGAGTATCGATTCTGATTTCACTCATCAGTAAAATAGTGCTATTCCCACATCATGTCATATAAAACTTGGAAGGTTCCCCCAAAAAGTAAGTAATGCTGCAAGAATACAGTGAAAACTGACACATTCTCTCCCTGTCTTGCTAACGCTGCTGAAAAAGAGGTAAATGAGCTATTTTTAACCCTGCTTGCACAGCTACAGACACGACTGAGGCTGCCCCTGTTTCCTTGGGAGCCCTCCAACGTGAGCCAAAGGCTCTCTGCAGCCAACACAGCCTCAGCAAACAGCTCAGACAGGAAAGTCTCATCCTAAACCATCCTTTCCATCTGTTAAAAAAAAAATTCAGGAGCTCCTTCAGACTCAGGCGAGATGAGAACTACACCAAGCATGCTGCTGAGCTCGTGGACATGCACAAGTCCAGATAAATGCCCACATCTTTCCTCACCAAAGCAGGGGGACTTCAGAGCACAGGAGCTCTCACTTACCCTGTTAAATGTACACATTTAAAATGCTCTTCAAGCTGCTTCCAGGAGTACTTGCAGCGCTTGCAGTTCACAGTCTACTGCAGGCAGGCAGGGGAATATTTCAAAAATCATTAAATTTAACAAGACTGCTCCAAGCAGACAGACAGCAGCACTGTCAAACCCGCAATGGGAACTAGAGGTGCCAGTGGAGCCACACGTGGAGCCACAGGAGCACACCCAGACTGACCAGGATGGTTTGGGCACACAGCCCTTCCCCACAACACAGCAGCAATGTGCTTCCACTGAGAGTTCTCTCTACTCCAGCTCCATCAATGAAAAAAAACCACCACTCATTCTCCTACAAAGACTGCTCTGCTATATTAAGACCTGATCAAATGCAAAAATAAGTTTCAAAGAGAATGTTGGCAGAAAAGAGATTTTTGGAGGTGTCAAATATGCAGCACTACACTTGGTAGCACCACTCCCTATAAATGTGTTTAGTGAGTTAAACCACAAACAGCCCCAACCCACCCAACACACCACAGGAGACAAAACTGACTTCATTTTTTTTATAATTTACAAAATTAAAACACACTTTAACTTGCTTCTCAGCTAGGTTTAGTCTTAGTGTCCAAGCCACAAGGACAGCAGGAATAAATCCACACTTTAATGAAGCTAAGTACTAAAAGTATTTTCAGGTCTCCAAAAGAACCAAATAAATTGTTCAAGAAGCCTTAAAAAAGAGCCTCAAGCTTCTAGCAAAATAATTCTAGACAAGTCAGTGTGCCACAAAAAATAAATCTCTCCTCTTGTATATTATCTCAAAAAAGAATTAGTATGTTTTCCCTCAAATGAAAATATAACAACTACTGACACTGATTATTAGCTTTCTGTACCAAGTGGACAGCACTAAGACAGTAAATCAGGATGAACATAATACACCAATTTATTCAGCAAAGCCAAATATTTGAGGAAGCACACATTGAAATTTAATCAAGCAAGAATCACCTGGGAAATCCTGCCCTGCTCATCAGCTACCTCCAAATAAACCCTAAAATATGCATATATGTATAAAATATACACAGAGAAAAATGTGACAGTACAAACAGGTTTTGTGTTAGCGTTGATCTGTGCAGAGAGGATTAAAACAGACACACAGACACGAGTATTACATGACAGACATGGATGTCCCTGTGCAATTCCAGCAAAAGGCAACAATATTGAAGGGACTGGGGCACCTGACACACAAGGAGAGCTGGGAAAGCTCGGTCTCAGGAAGGTTCATGTGGATTATCTATGCCCATGGGAAGGAATAAAGGAGATTACCCAGAAAAGTGTGGCTGCCCCTGGATTCCTGGCAGTGTCCAAGGCCAGGCTGGACATTGGGGCTTGGAGCACCCTGGGACAGTGGAAAGTGTCCCTGCCCATGGCAGAGGGGTGGAACAAGGTCTTTAAGGTCCCTTCCAGCCCAAACCATTCTGCGATTCTGTGCTCTCTTCCCCCAAGAAAGAACTGGCAGCACTCAGTGTTCATGAGGTTTTTGGAAGGTGAACAAGAAGTAGCTCTGCTGATTTTATTGAACACATGCTCATAGATCACAGCCAAGATCTAAACAAACCTTGAGAAGTTATCATTTGAAACTACTGAGAAATAGGAGCCAACCTGAAAACACCCCCCCATGTCACCTTCCATCAGGAAGGAGATCTTCAAATAGTTCACCAGTGTTCATTAAGCACCCCCAAACTCCTGAGAGACAGAAAAGAAACAAGGATGCTCCTTACAATAGACTTAAACAAGACATGGAAAAAATTCACTTGCTCAAGGTTATCAAGCCAAGATGGGGGCAGAGTTTGGAATAGGGAACCTGAGCCTCCAAATGCCTGGTCTAAGCACAGTACCAAAGATCCACCTGCTTCCTGATGGAGCATCCCCCAGAGCAGGAATTCCTGTGAGTATGAAGAGTGCTGTGAAGGGAGCACACCTCTCACAAACTGCCTGATTTCACTGCAACATTCAACGGGCTTCTTTGTCCCCAAGCAAAGCTAAAGTCAGCTAAAAAAGGCAGGATTTCATTCTCACCTGTGAGGTTACCAAATACAAGTGTGGTGAGTCAGAGTACTTTGATTTTTCTGGTAAACCAGGAGCAGACAGAAAGCTGCAATATCCTTAAGTCTGAAAGAATTAATTAACAGTGAAGTATCATAAGGAGCTGGGGGAGGGGAACCTTGATTCATGTTCATCTTTAAATACATTTTCTTTAAAGCATTTCCTTGTGCAATTATTCATATATTACAGATAATGTTCTTGTACTTGATTTGCCTTGCTGTAAAACAGCAACATAAACATTTTCCTCCTCCCTAATATCTTTGGAATCAAAGTTATCATCTGATGAGAGGTATCCAGGGGAACAGTATTCAATACAGCAAATAATTTTTCATTGGTATTTACTTCCTCTTTAAAATATTAAAGGGCAAGGAAGGGAGTAGAAAGAGCCAAGGTCAATTCATACATAAATATTTAGCTTGGAGATGCAATTCCTGCTTCCATCACTTTGTACTATTTTATTACTGTGTCCTAAGGACATGTACTGCCAGTAAACTGCAGTTTAAGTTCCCAGGCTTTTCCTTTGTATTGAGTTCCCATAAAAGAAAAATTCCAAGTTCCATCTATTTCTGAACAATTAACTGAGTTCCCGTTCTGACAGACAGGCTAAGAAGTGGCAGCCCTGTCTTCCTGCATGAATTGGATGCCAGTAGAATCTCTCTCCATGACAAAGAGAAAACTGCAAATTTGCAGAAGGCAAACTTCTTAATCCCACCATGCTTCTCCCAGATTTTTGCAACTTGCCACAAGCTTCCCCCACAACACTGTGTCATGGAATTGTTCAGGCTGGAAAATACCTCTAAAATCATTGAGTCAGACTGTTAACCCAGCACCGACCACGCCACCTCTAAACCATGTCCCCAAGTGCCACATGCCCAAACCTTTTAATTTTCCCCCCAGGGACGGTGACTCCACCACTGCCCTGGGCAGCTGTGCCAGTGTTTGAAACCCTTTCCATGAAGAAATTTTCCTTAATATCCACCCTGAGGCTCCCCTGGCCCAGCCTGAGGCTGTTCCCTCTGCTCCTGTCCCTCTTTCTGGGAGCAGAGCCCGACCCCCCCTCACTGCCCCTCCTGGCAGGAGTTGTGCAGAGCCACAAGGGCCCCCTGAGCCTCCTTTGCTCCAGGCTGAGCCCCTTTCCCAGCTCCCTCAGCCCCTCCTGGGGCTCCAGCCCCTTCCCCAGCTCCGTTCCCTTCCCTGGACACTCCAGCCCCTCCAGGTCTTTGTCATGCGGCCCCAGAACTGACCCCAGTTTTGAGGTGGGGTCTCAGCAGTGCCCAGCACAGGGGGACAGTCACCGCCCTGCTCCTGCTGGACTTTTCAGAGGTTTCAAGATCCTCGGTGTGCATTCTCAACACAACTCTCCAACAGGCTCTGGCAGGCCTGAGGTGAAGCCCTCGTGGCTGGGTGGGACGAGCCCAAGGAGGAGAAAAGCAGAGGCCAGGAGCTGCTGGCAGCCCAGCAGCACAGGAAGATCCCCTTCAGCAGGGCTTCCCTCCTTGAACCACCAGCTTGCCATGAACCACCATTCTCCTGCCTTCCCTCCAGCAAACGCGTGAAAGTCCAACTCAACACCAAAGACTAAGAAAATCTGCTAAAACATTTTTAACCACTGATATTTTTTTACCTTTTTACTTCTCTTAACAGAGTCGTCGCAGTGGAAAATCTAGAGGTTTCCTAAATAACTCCAGTCACCTGCAGATTTACTGGGCACACGCTATGAGCACACAGACAGACACCTGCTGCTGTGCCACTGTAAATTCCTGGAATATCATTTAACATGGATGGGCATTGCAGGAACACAGCAGGAATTAATGGCCACTAAATGCCCTGCAAAAGGAGAGAGCAGAGGAAGGAAAATGGATTGGAAGCCTAGAGGCATAAAGAACAAGGAAAGTTTTGAAAAAACTCATTATAATTTGTTCTCTTTAGCTCTACTGTAATATCAATGCTGAGAACAATAGCAAAAAAACAGGATTGAAGCTAATGTTCAGAAGACGTGAATTCCCTCAAGTTGACTGATAAATAACAGTGTTTTCTCTCCTCCTTTTTTTTCTTTAATGGGATTCAAATGATTCAATTTAATTGCAACAGAACTGGTTTCCCCTCCCAGCTTTCTACTACTCCAGTCAAGGCAAGCGAAGCACAGGGTGACCTTAATTGTGTACGTGATGCTGATTTTGATTCAAACAAGAAGTACGAGTGCACCACGTAGCAAATATAAATTTAAACAAAACCATAAAGGCTCAAATCCCAATTCATTGCAGTCCAACTGCCTCCTTGCAAGTCTAAACCACAATAAAATTCCTGGCAGCCCTTCATGGCCACCTCACAGAGGAGCTGCCTGCACAGCTCTATGGACATGTACTACCAATAAAATACAGATTACATTTCCAGGCTCCTATTTTGCCCTGAATTCTCATAAAAGAAAAATTTCCAGTGCTGTCTAGTTCTGAACAATTAACTAAGTCACCATCCTGACACAGACAGAGCCTGAGAAGTGACAGCTTTGCCTACCTGCATGAGTTAGGTGTCAGTGGAATCTAAATCTATGACAGCAAAAAGCAAATCTATTAGTTCCAACACACTTCCCTTAAATTTTCATGTCTTGTCATGAGATTCTTTCACAACATAGAACTATACAATTGTTTAGACTGGAAAAGCACTTTACTCTGCCCAAATCCCCAAACTTCTGTTCCTATCCCTGATTTATCAATTCTGGGGTGATATAAAAAAAGATGAGGGTGTTGCAGAGTTAGACACAGAGCAGCAAAACTCCTCCTGTACATTCATGCAGCCAAAAAGAGAAGCCCACAAATTCCTGACCACTCAGGGGATGGGCTTCCCTGCCACAAAGGGACACTAAGAAAAGAGTAATATTAACATCAATAAATAATCAAACTTTCTCAAGGGTATTAGTTGCACTAGTAGAAGGTTATCCACAAAAACCTGTGCCAATCCTCTTGCAGGTTTGACTGAAAAAAATCACCTGACCACACACCTCTGCCACGGGACCTTTAGCTGTTTGTGCAAAAGATGGATGGCCCTGACTGGAGGGGCAGCTACTCAATATTTTGTTTTATTCTCAGTGTTAGCTCCGTGGGCCCATGCATTATTTACTGCACACTATGCAAACTGAGCTCCATGGAGAGAATCATTAATTTCCTCTCAGGTTTCCCCACAGCTATAGAATTTCTGGGCCTTCACCAGCATTCAGACACACTTACCACCCCACCTCAGAGCTCTGTGTTCAACCCTGGCCTTTTAGGCACTCAAGGATTAAGGATTAACCCAGGTTAACACCACATTCCCCATCTGCAGCTCAGGGTTTCTAAGGGTCGTCAGGGCTCTGCAGCCACCCCTCCCACAGCAAACACAGCAGCACTGATTGCAGGTGTGATTTGACATCCAAAGCCCTTTCTGGAGCCTTGATGCACTAAAGGTGCCAGGGACAAAGAAACCTTTCAACTAGTCGAAGCTGAAAGGTGGCATTTTTATTACAGCACCCAGACACATGGGAGGTAATCCTCCAAAGGCATGTGTGAATTTCCAAAGCATCTGTTCTCTATATATTTACAAAGGGTTTGCAAATTCACAAAGTCATTTGAGATGCCCGTTAGTGTTCATCACCTGTCCCTGGTTTGTTTTAAAATGAACCGAATGTTCATTACAGCTGAGCAGTTCTCTTGTTAATTGAGGAGGTGGTCTCCTTGATTTGGGTCAGTGGGTTCATGAAGAGGAAGTCAGAAGTCTTCCTCACTGCTTTGCCCCATTGCCAAGTCTTTGTGACCCTTTGATCATGGTCCAGGCCTCTTCCCCTTGGCTCTAAGTATCACAAGGGCCAGCCAGGTGCATTTCTTGGTTCCTGATCTTCTACAATGCTATATGTACTCCCTATTGCTTCTATAAACATAACTGAATCTAATGCATGATAAATTGTCTTCACTCTAGTCCAATTATACCCAGGTGTTAATAATTAAACTCTTAGCTGCTTCTTCTAGTCCCCTTGTTAAGTTCTTAATCAAAATCTATTGCTGTTATTTTGCTCGTCCCTGCTATCCCTGCTATACCCCTACTCAAAATACATTGCTTGTATCTTGCTGGCTACATTCCTAAGTCTTTTAACTCTTTGACTCAGCCTCACCTCAGCTTCCCCAGGGTAAGAGCTGATGCTCCCCAACAACTCACCCACAGACACTCAGGAATTCTGATACAGAAATAAGGCATCACATGCTTAGCACTCCTCCTCTCTCTGACTGGTACATTATGTGCTTCTTTAGCACCTACAAATCATACATTGCACTTTTAATTGGCTTTTGTCGTTTTGTTTGGGCTGGTTTTCTGTTTGCTTGTGGGTTTTGGCTGAGATTTTTCGTGGGGTTTTTTGGTTTGTTTGTGGTGTGCTCTGATGGTTGGGCTTTTTAATCCCACACTCACTATTTGCCCCCAGATTAGATAAAGTCTTAATGCAGATTTGGGGGTGAGGGGGATTTGGAGGGGCACATGATACAATCGTGCCTTCACCATCATGCTGTTGGTATTTAACAGATAATCAGATTAATTAAAAAACAGCAGAGAAACATTATTATACATTATCACTTATGCTAAACACAGCATCGTCACTTTTTTTTCTCACTATACCTCCTCTTCTTTTCCCTCTTCAGCAGCATTATAACAGAGTCAGAAATTTAGAGGAAAAAAAACTGCAGTGGATTGTTCAATTTTTTGTCCTGTCTAAATTAAAGGGACTCAGAAAACAGTTTCCACCATTTCCTCTGGGACACAATTCCACAGCCTTGTGGATCTGCACTAAGATTTTCATAATGCCCAAAGTAATTCTTTTCTTGTTTTTTATCTTGTTCTGTTCCTTTCACTGTACATTAAATATTTCTCCCTTATTCCCCTTCCTTCCCTCTGAGATACTCTCCCCTTCACAGCTCCAGTCTCAGTTAGAGATCCAGAAATTAAATGGATTTAGATACTGTAAATCTTTGTTCAAAAGAGGAGAAATTGCTGTCACTTGTGTGTACTCTCAATATGTTAATTTGTCACTCCTGGAAATAAGAGGATGCTCAGGAGGAATATTCCAGGCAGAAAAAACATCCTGACATATACTTTTTAAAATACAAACACAGCAGGTGGCATATTCTGCCCTTAGTGCATTTGCTGCTTTTTAAATCCACGTTCAGTTTGATGCAAATATGCCATCAATTGCCAGTCAGTCCTCTCAAAAATCTCAGCATTAATCACCCCCAGATTTCTCTCCTCCACTCAAAAATCACATTGTGTACACCTTCACTCTGGATTTACATTGCAATACTACTCAAGATTCCTGCTACATTTCTGCCTGCGATTCTCAGCTCTGACACTTTTTTTAAGAACTGAAAATTTGAAAGTTTACCATCACTAAGCAAAAACTTATAAAGGAACTACTTCTAAATTTTCTCAGCTTTAATGGAAATTGCATCTGAAGTCTGAATCTGATGAGTGAACCTTCTGCCATCCCCTACACGAGGAAGAACTCTGTGGGTAATCCAAACACTCTCCTGTATCCTCTCCAGCAATTCTAGCACAAATTACACTTGGCAAGCAGGATGATACAAGTTTGGGGTTTATGTATTGTTAATGCTGCTCCTGTTTCATGTTTTAAATACCTGCAAGTCACCCTGAAAGTCAGTGACACTGGAAATTCCACTGAAGGACACAAGGAAATTTAGTATTTCTTTCACTGAAAAGCTCATTTATTGAGCATTCTGTTAGCAGTAGCAACTCATCAACATGGAAGAAAAACCTCTTTAAAAATCCAAACAAACAAAGAAAGAAACACCATCAAAAAAACCCACACCAAAAAAACACACCAAAACCCGGGAGTGGTTCAATATAGCCAGCTGACCTTCAGAAACCAAGTTACATTCCAAAATATTACTTCCCAGCCATTATCAGAAACATTTCTGTATTATTACTAGAAAATCAAAGTGCAAGCGTAAAGCAGATGTCCAGTGCAGCTGTACTCTGTATGTTAATTTCTTTTTACAATAAATATGCACAGAAATCTTAATAAATGCATTATAGAACATGGACATCTTTGGCACATGGAAAAGCTTTATTATCAAAGATGCAGAGTTGAGTGTTTACTTTAAAAGGGTTATTTTTGCTCGGTAAGTTCATTTAAGGACAATTAATTATACTTTCTTATTTTTGCAGGCTCTGGCCTTGGCAGTCTCCAGGGTTATCCCTGTGCCAACAGAGACACTGTGTTTATTTCCAAGCTTTCCGCTTCTCTGATCATTCCTACCACGTGCTGATAGCTGTTAGTACATACACCATCTCCCATGTTTTAATCATAAAAATATTTACTGTTTGCGTAGGAAACCCTATCACCAACAAAAAAATTTATGCAGGAAGCTGGGGAAACGTTTTGACCAACATTTGCATAGCAAAAATCCCTTTTAAAATGATATTTTTTTGGAAACCTATTATATTTTACTCGATCACATGATTTATTCTCCCTGATTCACGCCAGAATGTTTGAACCTCAAGAACCGTGGGGAAGCGCCTGGTTTAGGGCAACTCTTTTTCAACAAAGCCATTATTCAGGTGGTATTTGGGGGAAACTTAAGTGGGTCTAGATTTAATTTATACAAAGGAATAAATTCTCCCCAAAATGAAGTAGTGGGTGCAGTGCAGCGTGCCCGGCAAGTGCTAAGCACACGTGTTCGTGCACAGGAGTGCCATGAAATCAGTGGGGTGCTGGCAGCCATCCTGCCCTCGCCCTCTTTACCTGCCTTGCCAGGCAGGAGAGCAGCAGAGGCCCCAGGCACCTTCCAGAGAGGGAATGAGTCAGTGCTGGCCCAGCAGCCACACCACGGGGAGCTTCGAGCCATCCATCCGAAAGTCAAATCCATCAGGTGACTCCCGAGCCAGCAACGCATCACAGAAAACCGGTCTCAGCAGTGAAAGGCTCCAAAGCAGCTCTTTGAAGGGAAGGAGCAAGGATGAGTGACTGGATTTAGGTGGTTGATGGCTCCTGGATGTTTAATTAGGGTCGGCTGCTGCACAAATTGAGGCACATCTGGGCTGCCTGGCACAGGCTCTGCCCCAGGCCCAGTGATGCACTGAGGTACCCAGAATATCCTGATCAGCCACTCCGATACAGGCAGCAGTGCTCTGCAGAGTGTAAATGTAACAGGCTTCTCCTTTCACATGGTATTCCTTCCCATTACTGAAATAAAGAGTGTGCAACTGTCGTGTGAACACATGAGCAGAGCTATGAAACACCAGCTGAGCTGGAGGAACAACAGGGACAACTGCTGCTGGAGTGGTTAAGGCTCTTAAAATATTAGCAGCTGGCAAATACAGCAGATGAATATACGCTTTTCTAAGCAAACCTAGAATGGGCCGCTGGTAAATTCAAAATATTCATATCAGTTTGGTTTGTGAAAGGAGATGCTCAATCACTGTGAAATTAAAGACAAGAACTAGGTGCTGTATCCCACATTTCAGCCTAAGGAGAAAATTTGCGGCCGTGAGTTATCTCTCAATGACTCTGGAGGACATTTGGCTTAAAGAAAGGGAGTGCCAGCCACCCTCCCAGCCTGAGCATCCAGCAGCCCACTTCAGAGCTTTATTTAATGTTTGCTTCCTCACTGTTTCGGTTCTGGCAAAACCCCCTTTCTTATTTCTCTTCATACCTGCTCTCTTCCTACTGCCATAAATTTACCATATTCTCCTTCCTGTCCCACTCTCCACCACTAAACCCCACCCAAACACCAGGATCCTGCCAGCTGCCACCCTTCTTGCTTGACTGTGGCACTGCTCATGCTTCTGCTGCTGTTTCTGTTTCTCCCTTGTACAGTTGCAAACAAAATGTTCTTCAGGGTATCAAAAAAACCCACAAAAAAACCAACAAAAAAAAACAAACAAACAAACAAAAAAAAACAGTAATTTGTGCCTCTAAAGCATTTAGCAGCTGGCTCTTCAAGTGTTCCAGAGTTGCTACACAACAAAGCCATCCCTTCAGGTTCAATAAACAATTAAGAGGGAAAAGGGAGTTTCTACTAAAGAGGCTCATTAGGAGAGATGAGTTGGTACCATTGCAAAACTGGCAATTTCGTCTCCAGCCCGGAATGAGAAGGCAACAATGAGAAGGTAACGAGCACTTCTGCTCAGCCACTTGACAAACACACCCAAGCTAAAGGCCAGAGAAAGCACAGAACAGACTTTCTAGAGACGTGCCTCTCTTAACGTGAATGGAAAACACCGGAATGGCTCGTTATTGATTATCTTGGTGCTTTTCTTAAGAACAAATTAGTAAAAATTCTTGGTATCGATGCAGAGCAGTGGTGTGGAGTTCGATGGACACAGCTTCTTGGCTTAGCTGGTTGGGGTTCTTTCAATCTCTCAGCCACACGCCTCTGCAGAAACATCAAACCCATGAAATATTTCCCTGAGAAATAACTGACTGTGGTAGAAATACACTGTACTTTACACTCAGCAACAACCGTTCCCATTAGAGCAATGAATTCCCACCTAGAAATGCAGAATGAGATTTGGGCTGCCCGCACCTAAGTGGGTACGTGTTGACAGCAAATCCCTTTTCTGGAGAAACGAACCATCAAGCTCAGCAGCTTCCAGTCTTGCTGACAGAAGTGCTCTTCTGCTTATCCAGCAAATGCTGCTGCACTTCCAGTAAACATTTCTAAAGGAAGAAAGGCCCATTATAGAGCAGTCAGATTGCTTTAATTCCCTTCTTCCTCCCCTGCTTTGTGCCCTACTTCTACTACTTGGTCACAATCACACACGATTTTCACTCCCACAGATCAACAATCCTACAAATCATCATTATCTTCTCAAGTAAACAAAACCACATGGCACCATTACCATCCCAGACTCCACACTTTGCTATTAAATAAAACATCCTGAAAGCCCACTTAACAAAGTTGGTATATTTGCCTATTTAGGGTTTCTTTTCTCCCCTCTGCTATTGAGGGCTGACCCTTGAGTCAGTACTAAGGGAAGGGTCACACACGTGATTAAGGTAGCAGCAACAAATTCAGCAGTGCTGAAGTCAAAAGCGCAATATTCCAATAATATCCCCAGCACAGCATGAAGCTCTACTTCTGCTCACACAGGTAATGATACTTTCTTCAAATTCAAAGAGGGAATGATTGATCCTCAACATAAAAATGGATCAACTCTGGCTGAAGTGGTAATACTTTTGATTTTGTTGTTCTTTACAGCATTGCAGAGGACAAGAGTGGAGCAGCCCTCCTTCACTCCACAGCTGAATTCACAGCCAGGAGCTGCTTCCCAGTGATTCAACACAGTCACTACCAGGAACGAAGCTGAGATTGACAAGGATGTATGTGGAAAAAAAAGCGATAAACTGTTTCCTCTGTAAAGCCAGATCTGAAGCCGTTTCAGCTAAGAAAACGTGAGATATGGGACACTTTGAGCACTGCCAGCACGAGGGGAACAGCATGGCTGAACAAAGAGCTTTGCGCAACCGGAGGTTGCTCAGGCTGCAGCAGTGATCTGTGCCCACACAACATCAACTGTCAAACCCCACAGCCTTCCTTGATATTTTTGAGTTCATCTCTCAGGAACAAGAGCCAGGTCCCATCCTCCCAAAATTCATAAGCAGCTCAGTCATTCTTCAACTACATGAGCTGCACCTCTTCAAACAGCAGCAAAATTCACCAAGTGGGTTCAAATTCCCAAGGCTGCAGTCCCAAGGGGATCCAGCTGGAGAAGAGAAATCAAGCAACTGGCCTTGGATAATTTACAAGCACTACTTAAAAGAAAATAAGAAAACCAGAGGAGACCAAGCACTAAGTAGGTTCTTTCTTCCTGGGGTTTCTTGTCCTGTTTTACCAGGACTTCCCAGAATTACATCATCTTTAACTGGGGCATTAAACAACACCTTAACAGCCTCCTCTCTCCAGAGGCCCTTGTTTTCTTTAGCTGAAATTTCTTTCTTATCAGCATTTTCCTCTGAAACATACAATGTCCTGTCATCCAGTTTACAAAGTATTTGACATCTCTGAACTGCAGTGATAGATGGGATGTATTTATTGGATATTAAAAAACAAGCAGGATTGATTAAATGATGCATGGTCCGATTAAGACACAGTAATTGTCTCCTTTACCACGAAGACGTATGATCTTTAGGGCTCACAGTAATGAACCCTTTTTTGTCATGCAATCACAAGTGTACAGAAAGATAGGACCAGGCTGTTGATGGCTCACTGATGCCATCAACGCCCACCACCTTTGTGTCCCTTCTCTTTTTCTCTGGCTTTGCCTGGAATGGCATTCAAAAGTAAAGACAGCACCAGGCCAGGAAGGTGGCAGGGTAAGAGGTAGGTAAGGATGTCTCAAGACAAAGCAGAGACCATCTGAATGAAGGTACATCCAAATAGTACCATCCAGCACAAACAGGGGAGAGCACCAGCTAATAAAAAAAAAAAAAAAAAAAAAGTATAAGAAAACTAGGAACTGTGAGTGGTCAAAAAAAGAAGTGACTCCAGGCCAAATACGTTGGCTTAAATGAGCCAAGTAACGCTGCTCCATAAAACATTCCAGAAGTACTGTAGGGGCCATGTGCCATCTTCTTATCAAGAATACGAACGTAGAGCCAAGGAATGCCAACCCATGAGCCCTTCCTCAGGGGAGTGGAACCCTCTGCTACTGAGGCCATGGGAGGCACAGAAAGTTTCCTGCATCACAGATGGAGACCTAGACTACAACAGGTTCACAGCAGCAGGTGACCCCTGTATGCTGCTGCTATTTCAAGTACACGTAAGGAAAGTCTCATCTATGAATGTTCCTACAAGCATGTTTTGGAAGCTCAGTTACATATTTAATCTGTGCATTACAAGACACCGAGGAAACAGACTGCAGCAGCTTCCATAAAAAATTAAGGAATGTCTCTCTAGAAAGACAGAGGGCTTTATATAGCAATGCACACACGTCCTGCTGCTCGCCACCCAAACACTGTGAGAGTTTGTGGGGATGTCAACCAGGCTGCAAGATTTCTGTGCTAAAGCAGAGGTATTAGCTCTCATCAGTGAGCAAACCCATGTAATGCAATCAGATTTTGATAGGTGGATTTCAGACAACATCTGCTATTTTTATTCATTTTTTTTTTAATTAGGGCCACGTTAAATCACTCTCAAATTTGCCCGCTGCCAAAATATTTAAGTTCCAATGCACACCTCTCCATTGTACATTCAGTGCTTCCCATTCAAGCAAAGAACAATACCTGCCAATACACATTTGTGCACCTCACTTATAAAATCACAATGAAAATTACCAGAGGCATAAAACAACTATTATGATAAATAATGAGCTTTAAAAAAAACTCACACCATACACACAGCGAGAATCAGAGACACTGATCCTCCTGTGCTGAACGTTATTCAAGAGGATTGTCAGAGCAGTGCTGAACAGATCAATTTATTTCCCTTTCTTCTCTCCACTTAACTGGATTTCATATACAAAAGTAATTGTTCCTATAAGAAACAACCCTTGTCCACGGCTTTCGAGGTTCAAAGCCTCAGACCTACATCTTTACTACTATTCGGGTTTCCATGGCAACAGATGATGGTGCCTTCTGAAAAAAAACATACTTTAATATTCTACAGTAAGTGCCCCAAATCATTCCCGTAATATTAATGAAAACTAGAGCACGTGGGCCTGCCGCAGAGCATAACAGACTTTAAAAGTACAATTAAACAAGAAAAGCAGAGCTCAGGGACTTGCAGGAGGGTGGATGGTTAAAAAGGGCTCTGCATTTGTAAAAGAGAAGGATTATCCCTCAGAGATTCCCGAACGCCTTTATACACACAGTGACCTTTCCTTGCCGCTGTCGAAAGAGGCAGTTTCACATCATCACCTTCTTAGGATTAATTGTTTATGTATTAGAAAACAAATCGAGCCAGCCGGGGATAAAAATAAAGTGGAATTGTGGTGCTAACAGCTCCCCAGAGGGAGAGAAAAGTGATTATTGAGTTAAATGGCTGCATTGTTAACAACTGCCACACAGAGCAGCTCGCTCAGAAAGGCCCGTTTTTCACCGCCAATTTACTGACAGCAAAACCTGAGCAAATGAACTCCTACTAAATTAAGGCTTCCCCCAAAATATTCCTTGCAGTTTGCTCCCTTTTCATCTTCCCTTCTCCCCGGACGAGCCCTGTGTAATGAACTCTCAGCTGCTGTAACTTTGCGATGTGGCAGCAGCAGCTACGCATCCGAGCGTTGAAATTCTGCCAGCAAAACAAGGGGCAGGACAGGGGGAAAATAAATCAAGCACTGCCATCAGAAGAAAAACAAGTGTTAAATAATCTGGTGTTCAGGTCAACAGCCCCCATGTAAACCCTCTGTCCTACTTTCCCACACACACACCCCGGATGCTTTTTCACAGCTGCAAATGACTTTAATCTCTCTATTTATCCCCCTGTTGTGCTAAAAATCCTCACAAAGCAGACAGTAGTAAAGTGTGCGGCCGCTGCAGGAATACCCCGCATGTTTCGCTGGGAGAAAAAAAGCATGCGGACTTTCAGGAGAAGAACTTGCCTGTAATGCTCCTTCAGTTCCGAAATCCTGAAAGAACTGGGAACCACTGTCATTACCTGGTGCTGTTTCTGTGTCTTGCACGGAAAAGTAAAGCATTTAAATTAGCAGCTGACCCTAGAGCTGAAAAAAAGTTTAGAACCTCGAAAAGCATATGTTGAGTTACAAATAAATACAGAGACTGCAGGGAAGGGGAAGTAATTGCTGGGGAGAAGAGTTATAAATAGAACGATAGAGAAATTACATAAAGAAATGAGTGTTAGCCAGCTCTCTCAGGACCAAATGAGGTATTCCAGGGAGAAGCCATGAGCATTCTACTGTCTCTTTGTAGTATTCCTAATTTTAGGTTGGGGATAATACAAAGCAGCAGCAGCTGTGCACATCGGGTAGGGACTGACTACATTTCGTCTTGACTTGCGCCTTTCCTATTTCCTAGTCCAGCGATCACTTAAGAAAATAAATTAAAAAAAAAAAAAAACAGCCAATAACTTGCACAGTGATTTTTCGAGTTATTTAACAAAAGGCTGCTCTATAAACGCAGTAGGCTTTGAAAAATAATCGGAGACGGGAGGCATTTGCATCCTAAAAGTTATGGAGAGAGCACCACCTGATGGAAGATGCGGAAAGACACCGATGGCATTAACTGGAGCCACTCCAAACTTCACCGAATTTTCAGGGACTAAGTACACCTGCAAAACTTTGCTTTTTACCATAAAAAAACAAAAATAAAGATCAGCTATAGAGACAGTCCAGACTGATACACTTCACAGTAACTATTTATTTTAGGAGTAGAAAACTTCCTCCTAATTTCAGTGTTAGAAGCAGCTCAGAAAACAGTTATTAAAATCAGTGCCTCTTGCTTTGGATGGTTGGATGCACACTCAAATAGGAGGGAGAAGGGGATACTAATGATTAAAAAAAACCCTCACAGTTACATTCCCACTGAACTAATAATTAAGATATTTCATGGCTTTCCTAAAAATAACTGAAATATGTTAAATTTTCATGCTTTTAGCTCATATTACATTATCTCCTTCAAATACAAAGTGTCTTCTGCCCCCTTAAAACTTTGCTATTTTCACAGAACGCTCTTCTTCCCAAGCATCTGGCTAAATGATTCATCAAAAGCCCAGCATCTAATCTCAATTGACATGACAAGTGTCAAGAACACGAAAACAGTTGGAAAGGATAGAAAAGGGAAGGGGGGGAAGAATAAATAGCTCCAAATATTGCTTACTCAAAGAAGCAGTTATTTAACTAGGTTAGATTTCCCAGCCTCTCTAATAAACCGGTGCTTCATGCAGTTGCCTAGCAATGTAAACAAGATCGCGGTGGTGTCAGAGAGCCGGGCTGATACAACACCTCCTCCGGCGAGGGTCTGCCCGGCCCTTGCCGGCCAGCCCCGTCCCCGAGCCCAGCCCGCGCCCCAGCGCTCGGGGGAAGGCGGGCACGGCTCTCAGCATCTCCGACAAGCCACTACTGCCGCCTTAGAACAGCGAGACGGAGTCACTCGAGCCGCTTCGGGTCACAGAAACCTTCTTGTGTTTGAGGTGACTCAACTTTAGTTTCGTGCCTCCAGCACGCCTAAGTCACAAGCAGTGAGATGTATCCCTGCGTTAAGCGATGTAACACAGGGAAATTCTACTCGTCTCAAACATACAGGTTGTTTTAAAATACTTCTTTTCCCCCCTAAGTCAAGAGAGAAGAAAGCTATAACTGCTTAGTTTTTAGCATAAGCACGAACTGCAGTGAGAAAATTAATGTATTGCAAGATCCAGGAGAAAAACAAGACCCGTGGAGCTCCGGATTACCTACAGAACAGCACAGGAGGAGAAAGCCAGCTCTATAAGCACCTGTCATCTTCAAGTAATTCAAACTATGCCTAAAGGAACTCGTAGGAGTGGGAAAATAGCCGGCTACTATTACTGTACACATGCCAGGGAACAAAGTACTCTTTAACATCAGCGACAGAGAAGGTGGCAATTGGAAAGGAGTCGATCCGAGTGGCTGAGCCCCCCGAGAAAGTTCCTAGAGCTGTGACATGCAAGTGGTGAAACAGCTGCCGCTGAACTTCCCAGAGCAAGCCCAGACCCCTTCCCCTGACCGGAGGGGGAAGGCAGCGGCTCCCCCGCGCTGCACATCCCGCAGGAGCCAACTCCTGCCTCGGGCTCGCAAACGCTCTTTACCACCAAAAAACGCCTCACGTATGGCGAATCCCAGAATAAAGGCGGTGCTGTCGCCTATTGCCGCACGCAACTTTCGCAGGAGCGAGCGGCCCCGGCCCCCAGCCCCGGCGGGACCCCGCGGAGCCCCGCGCGGCCGGGCAGAGCCCCTCGCATCCCCGGCGCCTTCGGAGCCGGCGGGTACCGAGGCTGCTCGCCGCCGCTGGCCAGCGCCTTCCGAGGCGCCTCCATCCCCAGCCGCTCCCCGGATGGCACCGGGAGCTCCCTGCGAGGCCGCGGGGCCGGAGGCACGGACCAGGCGAAGAGTTCGGGCTGCCGGGAGAGCCGCCCGCGCCGCGGGGACCCGGGGGGATGCAAGAGCGGGGCACCGGCCGGCCGGGCATCGCTCACCTGGGAAGACCTGTCCGTCCGCCCTGGGCAAGAGCTGCAGGAAAAAGACGATCGCGGCGACGCCGGTCATCCTTCCCCGGAGTTCACCTGCCCTCCGCGCTGCCGCGGAGCCGCTGCCTCCCCGCCGGNTGCCCCGCCGCGGCGGGGGCAGCCCCGGCCCCCTCCCCCGGAGGAGGGCTGGTTTCGGGGTGTTTGCTGCCTAGTCAAGCCCGGCTGCGCGCACGAACAGCGCCCCGCGGCTGGAGCGCAGCATCGCGCGGCGCAGCCAGGTTTGCTGCTCCTGCCCTGTTCCAGCGGGGATGGCGAGGCAGCGCAGGGGCTGGCGTTAAACGGTGGGCTGGGACTGGGGGTGGGATTGGGGCCGGGAGCGGCGCGGGGAAGGGGTGGGATGGAGGGAACGACCCTCTGCTGGAGCCGAGGAGGAGGTAGGCCCCCCGAGCCCTGCCGTTTGATGGGGCGGCTGCTACG
>WAAG01048212.1:12391-45160 GCA_013390105.1 Tichodroma muraria | reverse complement strand
AAAAAAAACCAAAGAAACACAAAAACCAACAAGAAAAAACAAACAAACAATAAAAGAATATAAGCCATTTAGGTTAATTAATGAGAAATGACTAGACAGTTGTCTCAACCATTCCAGCTTGTGAAACTCTGGAAAGCACAAGCCAGAAATGTTCAGCACTTCATACACTCATGAACCTACAGCAGGTTTTTCACTTTTATTTTGCAGATACAAAAGCAGAACCTATCATTACTTGGATGTACCCCAGTAGTACTGAGCAGAGATATGTAGGAAAAATTTCTGCATTGATAGAGTAGCCAGGCATTGGAATGGGCTGCCCAGAAAGTGGGGGAATCACCATCCCTGCAAGTGTTCCAAAAATCCTGTGGATGTGGCACTGACGTGGATTAGTTGAACGTGATGCTGCTGCTGTGTTGACACAGTTGGACTTCAAGATCTCTAAAGGTCATTTCCAACCTCAGCAATTCTGTGATTGGAACTTCCCTAGAAAGTGCAAGAGGCCTAAAACATTAGGAGTTACTTTAAAAGTAAACCAGTTCTGTCAAAATTTATGATGATGTGCATTATCTCAGAGTAAACCATAAATTTTTCCCTTATTCTCATGAGCTGTACCCAGGGGATTTGAGCCCACATAAAAAAAACAGCTGAGCATTGGCAGGAGGTGGAAGCCTTTCTTCTTCCTGCACAGCATGCAGAGCACCAACCCCTGCAACGTGCCAATGAATTGTGACTAAAGAGCCACATCCATTATGCACTCATTCAGGAAAACATGGAAGTTTTCAAGTAAACTACATGGAAAACTTGCAAATTCTACAGCTCCCACTTTTAATGGATTGCTCATGAAGCTTATCTAATAAAATCTACAGAGAAATTTATAAGCTAACATAATGATAGCAAATATTTTTTGTTAGGAATTTACTGCAGTGTTACAGCCAAGCATAAACTTTATCAGTTATTTGGAAAATATAGAGTGCCATAAAATAAAAGTAATTAGAATTAATGTATCTTCACTATCCCCCCCTCAAAAAAATATCACTTAATTCCTTTTTAAGACATAGCCATTCATCAGGCTTCATTAAGGCCATATTTTCCTCTCAGTGCTGTGTCATTAACAATCATTAGCAGAGGAGGCAGGAACAAAGTGTCACACAAGCAGAGCTTTATCAGCTTGGGAGACAAAGGAGCAATCTCCTCCTCAGGCCAACGTGGTGTTAAGGACAAAGGACCAGTAGAAAACAAAACACCATCCACCCATTCCTTGACTACTTAATTCAACTTTCCCTCCTCCTTTGACCATCCCATCCCATGACATCGTCCATCTAAAGGTGTAGAGGTGAACAATTAACATTTGTAGACACCCTCAAGGCTTGCTCAAGGGCACAAGGGCCTTCCCCCTACATTTCCCGTATGATGGTTCTTCATATTCCCTACCCAGGAGCCTGAAAGCTTCCATAAAGCCAAGTTCACCAACCTCCCTGGCCCTGTCATTTCAGTGGCCAACTCGTTGGGCCTCTTGGACCAAAACAGACCCAAAGCCTGGGGGATGGAGGCAAGGACTGCTCACACTTCCCTTTTCCCATTAATGTTCTCCTACAGGCTGTAATCTGGGTTTGCCATAGTCAGCACTATCAGCAGATGCAAGATATCCTGCAGCAAGGAGTTACCTTTCTGTGCAAGCCTGTATTCCCCACTGAATTGCTACAGCTATCCCAAATTCAGCTTTTAGAAACAAAACTCAATAGCTGACAGCTGGCCAAAGTCACAGAACCCCAGAATGGTCTGGGCTGGAAGGGACCTTAGAGCCCATCTCATTCCACCCCCTGCCATGGGCAGGGACACCTCCCACTGTCCCAGGCTGCTCCGAGCCCCAGTGTCCAACCTGGCCTGGGACACTGCCAGGGATCCAGGGGCAGCCCCAGCTGCTCTGGGCACCCTGTGCCAGGGCCTGCCCACCCTCACAGGGAAGAGTTCTTTCCCAATATTCAATCTACATCTCATCTCTTTCACTTTAAAGCCATCCCCCTTGTCCTGTCCCTTCAGAGCCCTTCTCCAGCTCTCTTGGAGCCCCCTTAGACACTAGAAGGGCTCTGAGGTCTTCTGGAGCCTTCTCTTCTTCAGACTGAGTAACCCCAGGCCCCATAGGAGAGGTGTTCCAGCCCTTGGAGCACCTTTGTGAGTCCAGGAGCAGACTAGGGAACAGAGGTGGCTGTCAGATACAAAAACTTTTCAGTGGACCACTTGCAGTATTTTAAGACTGGACTTGATAAGGCTGTGGAGAGCTCCCTATTTCAGACAAGTGTCATGTGAATAAATCTGTCTTTGCAGCTTCCTAAACAATCACATAAAGTGCCTTTGCCTCAGTAAGTGCTTGTAAAGCAATCAAGAACTGATATGATAACCAAATGTTTCTCTAATAGTAATTATGATTCTTTGAAAAAAACACTCCTCTAACACTAATTTATTTTCTACTTGAAAGCCAGCCTTGCTAGTTATTAGATATTCTCCTTCCTATCACAATCAGTAAATTATTAAAGAGCTGACCAGGCTTTGTTTTAAAATTATTCTCTTATGAAGCTCCCTGATATATTTATCCTGAATACTGAATGATTTTGAGGCCTCTAAGGAGCCATGAATGATTTCTATTTACTACCTTTAGCAAAAAGCCTGGGTAATTAGCAGCAGGAATTTCACTTGTATCACAGCTACTGGTGATATTTCCAGCTCACTTACAGAGTCTCTTGAAGGAAAAAAAAAAAAAAATTAAAAAAAGTAAACAACCAACAACACAAAGCTCTAAGCTTTTGATGGGAGAAAGCATTTTAGCCTGGGAAGTCACTAAGTGGTTGTGCACTCAAAGATGTGTGAAGAATCAGTCCCCTACTGGGAACCTGGCAAGGCTCTCTGTGCCCAAACCCATCAGCTTTACCACCTAATAGCAAACAGCATTTGAGAGAGCTCTCTGAAAGCACCACACCTCATTTCCAGCCCTCCTGCTATGGCACTGTGTGGCTATCACACTCCCACTCAAACCAAGTGCACAAATTCTCCTGATTATCTACATGACATATAGGCACACCTGAACTTTTTAAAGCTTCTTTTTCAGCTCCTATCTTTTTATACATATTCAAGTACCTTATGATAACTGTGCTGAGCAGGGCAGCATCATTATCTTCACTTTACAGACAGGAAAACAGACAGAGGGGTCAAGTTCTGCCAGCACACTGAAGAGGTGCAGAGCAGAACTAGTTTTGGAAATAAAACATGTAATTAATACCATGTTATCAGTATCCTTATTGCTCCCAGAAGCCAAAACAAAACCCATGGATGGGGAACTTAGTGAATAATCAGTTTCCTTCCAAAAGCCCAGCTTTTAGTAAAAATATACAGAAAAGTTTCAAGTGTTTGTTTAAACCAGCTTCAGACAGATTTCCCACATACTTGGTTCACCTGATACAGCAATGGGTTTGTGCAGCAGTCCTGCCACCTCCCAGGAACAGCTCATTCCAGAGCTGGATGCACAGCCCGGCTTCAAAGCCCCCCAGACTGCCAAATGCCAAAGTGCCAAAACTGGCCTTTCATTAGCCCTGAGCAAGAATTGCATTAAACCAGCTATCCCAGGTGCATCTGCTGAAATATCTCACTAAACAAAATCCCTGAAAGCCCCCCAGAATGAGAGTCACATAAAGGAGTTAAATGGAGGCAAGAATTCCACAAAGACATGTAGAAATCATCATTTGCACAAAGATTTGAGAACTCATTCAGTGTTTGTTGCACTTTTTCCATTCCTGTAAGTAGCCAAAGGCTGTGCTTGCTGTTTGAAACCACCAAGTTCTGAGCCTGGGAAGCTGACACAGGATTGCCACCAGTTTGGGTGGATGCAGGACCGAATTCAGACTGGGCACCTAAAGAGGAAACAGCATCCTCAGCTAAGATTTCACCTCACCTTTAATTTAAAAAGGACCAGTCTCCCACCAAATCTCCAGTCAGCTCTCATATATATATTTCAAAAAAAACCAAAATACAATGTAAGACATCATTGTAGTAAAATCAAGATCATAAAACTCCACCCCCAAAAAAAACCTCAAACCCAGTCTTACTCTACACCATACCAACAAAACCCACCCCGATATGCATTAAGTCTCAAACCATAGTTTAGATTTTTATAGGGCTGTGGAATTCAGGGGGGCATTTTTTTGTTGTTTTAAAATCAAAATAGCACATATCCAACTCATCTTGGTATAGCACCGCCAAATTCTGCTTCACCAGAAGAAAAAAATAATTGGTCCAGAAATTTTCAGGCTGAGAACTCTAGTTCAACACTCAAAGTTTTTTGTAGCTGCAGTAATTGCTTTCTGCTAGAGCCAGAAATAAACCCGTTCAGTCTGCAGTAAAAGCAATATCTTAACAAGTGACATTGTAAAAGCACAACTTCCAAAAATCTGCGTAATCAGGGAAATCTCACATGGGGAGGGTTTACTAATTGCAAGACATGCTCAAGTGGCTTCCAGTTAGGAAGTGTTTCACCTCACCCTTATTGCTTGGGCCAGGACTGGATTTCCCTCCTTTAGCCCTCTAGACAGAACTGCCACTGGGGAAGTGGGGGATAAATAAAATGCAGGTTATGTAGTCCAGCACTTTCGTGTACATGACACCCCCATTACATTCCCTCATAGCCTTCCCAGAGTACTGGTTAATACTATTGAAGTTTCCCTTACATGACAGGTGAACTATCTTTAGCCTTAAAGCTGAGGCAAGGCAAAGATTAAATTTCACTGCCCATGTCATACAGCAGCAACACAGCTCATACAAGGCAGAAGTCTTCAGCTCTGCTTCCCTCTGCAGATAAACAGACAAGATTTCCTCTGAACTTGAGGGCACAACCGTAGCAAAGTTTATAAAAATCCAGTTCACTCAGCAAGAACATCAAATTAAGCACTCCCAGTGATCACAAGCTGGTGCAACCTGAGCTCTCTGCAATATCTACTATCTTTCCCCCTCCAAATCCTAAATAACTGTGTCCCTGAAAATAAGAAGCACACAGCATCGGGCCGAGAACACAATCCAGTCCTGTCTAGCACACATTTTGTGCTCCGTGGTGTTGGGTGATACACAATTCCACTTCAGCACCAATACCCAACAATTTCTAGAAGTGGATTGTTACAATTTTGTTAGAAACACCAAAGGCAGTTTCTCCTACAAAGTCAAGAGCACTTTCATATATATTCATGACACTTAGAAAAAAGAAATCAGGCTGAGAGTTTAAAGAGACTCAAAGGTAGCATTAGGCTTCCAATAAATCCCAGTGAATTTAAAATTAATTCCCCTAGGTGACTCTAGAAAAAAAAAAAATTTTAGAAGTTGATTTGCTCTAAAATAAGCATCAGATTTCATTGGCTAAATCACAGGTGGCTCACATGCAATAGGTCAGTCACAGGGTTGCACCAATGCTCAGCTGTTTGAGGAAGTTTATCCTTACCACCTCTGATGGGGCTAACATGGAGCCAACATTCCTCACAGCAGGAGATGGGAAACAGATTATTACAGACTAATAGGGGACAGCCAATGGACACGAGACTGTAAAATGGAGAATAACTGATAGAACAATCAAAAGGCACTAGGGAAAACCCACAGCAGAAGGGCTAAGTATGACAAAGAGTTGTTGTTTTAAAGTGTAATGAGATTTTTATCATTGGCATGGGCCCATTGCTGCAGAAGAAGGGCAAAATTATTAATAATAACAGAAAAGTTCAATAAATATTTCTGGTTTGCATTTTGAGCGAAGGAGGATATACTTGTATCACTTGAGAAAGACAAAGTACTTCATGCTGCAGCTGCAATCAAGAGCAACTCAAAGGATAACAACAGGAACTCACTGAAAGCACCCTGGGACATGGTTGACATGCTGGTGCTAATTTTAATACATCTCTGAAGACTGATAGTATCATACCAATATCCATGTAAGGCAAGGGAAGTGACTCAGCTGCACAAAAACTGGTTTGCTCTGGGCTAAATCTTAGGCAAAAAAGGAAAAAATGTGTCCAGCTACATAACTGAGGGAGAATTATGGGACAAGAATTTATGGAAGGGTTGATACCCCTTCATCAACTGACCTCGACAGATGGGAGGTTTTGAGTGCTCTAAGGTGTTTAATTTAATAACTCACACAATTCCCTAATAGATGCTGTAAGCTGTAAGGAAATTAAAACAGAGTAAGGGACAGGGAGTTGATTGCTCCACAGTGGTTTCCAGGAGCTGTGATCAGAGTTTTGCCATGAGCTCTCAGCAAGGAGCAGCTCAATGTATCAGATAGCAGCATGTTCATCGGCAGTCTGGGGTAAAGCTCGACACGGCGACTACGAGCACTCGGGGAACAGGGAGATGCTGAGCAGGAGGGTCTGTGCCACCCAGCAGCCTGGAGGGCTTCCGCAGGGATACATCCACTCCCACAACAGTTATTTCAGTGCAGTTCCAGGCAGGGCTCTTCCAGAAAGGACAGGAGTATTTGTGGAATGGAAAATTTTGATAAGAAGTCGAGAGGGATTAATGGTTCATACTCTAAGTAACAATACCAGTAACGAAGCACAAAACCAGTAATAAAGCACTAGTGACCTGGGCAATTTTAAGGCTTTCCCAGATTTATGAAACGGGAACAGCAGCTCTTCCCACCACTGCATACGACAGATATTGGTACATTTAAAACCAATGTTCACATTTGCTGACAATATTGAAAAAACACAATAAAAAGAAGTCAAGATGCTATGGAAAGCATCAGAATATTTGTTTTAGGGCCAGAAAGTGTCTCACAATGGAGAGTAGGCAAGAGATCACTCTGGTTATTTCATCAAAAAGATTGAAAGGGACTTGATTACAAGTGTGTCCTTGGGGATAAGATACCAGCTCCTAAAGAGCTTCTTAATGTAATAGAGAACAATATAACAAGGAGCAATGTCTGCAAGCTAAATCAGACAAGTTGAAAAACTTGGCAAGTTTTCTCCTCTGCCCAACCACAATGAGAGAAAAAAAAAAAAAATTAAGCAAACCACAAAACCTCAGGAACATTATTTCCACCACCACCACCCTTAATAAAAAAGTTACACCACTTGAAGCAGGGAAATAGTCATTGGGGATGCTGAAGACCAAACTCACATGGCTGAGCTCTTGAATATGGCATACTGCTGAATTTATAAAGATACCTATCTACTGAAACAGTGCCACAAAAATGACAGCACAGGGGGTATCACCTTGATTAACAAAAATCAGTTGCAGATAAGCTTCTCTTAAGAAACTAAGCAGGATCTTTTAATTCTGTATATGGGTTTATTCTCTTCTCTGCCACAGTTTGTAAACACACACTTCTTTGTCTTCCTTTGCCCAGCATGCAGCTTTTTCAGAAGCAAAACCAAACGGAGCCCATGACGTTTCAACACCTTCCTGAAGACATATTTTATACAGCTAATACCGACCCAGTGGGAAGACTCCCAGAGATGGCAGGTGATAAAGAGCGATCAGAACATAAAAGCTCACTCCTCAGCGCTCTCCTGGCTCACTGCAGTGCCTGCACAGCTCTGCCTCCCCTCACCCATCTCCCCCAAAGCCAGCTCAGCTTTCTGGGAGCTGAGCATCTGTCCTCAAGGCTCCAAGTGAACCCATGGAGCAGATGTTAGCTTACTCAGGTCTGGTACGTCTTCCAGGCAGGTCTTGTTTTATTTTACAGGGTATTTGGAGTCTTTCATAGCATCATTCATCCGAAAGGCTCAGGATAATTTGCAAGCCCTGAATAAGCACAGAGGTAGCTATTCATGTACCTTTGTTCTGCAAATTCCCTCTATTCAAAACGGAACTGAGGAACGCGATTGAAATTCTAGGGATACATTTTGGTAGGATAAAAGCTACTCTCACCAGAATTGAGCCTTGATCGATCATTCCTTCCTCTCTCTCTCTCTGCCTTCAGTTGGGATGTTGAGCAAACCAAGTTCCAGGTAAGAGCAAATCATTGACGTCAGCAAGATCCTACTGCTTGCTTTGCTGCAGAAAGTTCCCAGAATGCCAGCACTGACCTGCAGAGACTTTATTCATTCCTAAAAACTCTCTAAAAACAGCGTGAAAACACCTGAGCCTGCATCTGTAAGGCCCCTGCTTTCAACAGAGCTGGAATCACCAGTGATGAACAATTTGGTTTCCAACTGCTTTGTAGAGCTCTCCAGATCCAAGGAGTATTTCAGATGCATCTCTAAAAGACAGTTTAACATGCCTCTTATCACAGGCACTGCTACTGCAAGAGGTTACAGGATATATTAGTTAAAATAAATGGCAAATTAGTGACAAATATGGGAATAGTCCCTGTGGCAGCTCAGCCACTTCGACTTTAATATGATACACTTCAGTGCACAGTCAAGAAAAAAACCCTGCATTTCCGAATTCTTTTTAGAACCCTATAAAAATCCACTACTCTTTCAACAGCTACTCACCTCACCAGGGGTACAAGGAGTTCTGCTTGCTATTAGCCATTTAAGCCACTCAAATTATCAGTAATTGACTTGGGAAATCCAATTTACATTTCCAATTGCTCTAGGAAGCAAATTTACACCTTGGTCAGTAATTGACTGATCCCATTTCCCCTGAAAATTTGCATTTCAGACACACTCACCACTCCCTGCACCCAAAGCAAAGGTGCTGTGAATGAAAGCACTCATTTCAAACCTTCTTGAAGCCAGGGTTGTGCCTGAGGTCAGCAACTTGAGGGACACCTCTAAAACTGCTTATCTTGCCCTGAAACTTGAAAGATGTTCTGCAAACTATTGAATTAGACGAGGAGAAGACAGGCAATTATTCTCAGATAAAGCCCAGCCACCCTAATTTCTGCTGACTTGCTGAACTCCCACTTGAGACGAAGCTAATCCGATTGAACCCACAGTGATGGATTCACACGGTCCCACCAGCAAGGGAGAACAGGGTGCTTCCAGAAGGAGCTGCTGCTCCTGGAAAACCAGGAATGGGCACTGCACACAGTCTGCTTCTCCCAGGTCACCCCTATGCCAACAAAGTGACAGTCAGCAAGTACAGGATTTGGGGGGTACAACAGTAAAATGGCAACGCTGGAGTGAATCCAGGGAGAGAAAACTGTCTATGGAATGTGGACGAGATTCTGGGCTCCACCAGAGCTGCTGTATCCTTAATTATTCTCTCCATATAAAAAGCAGCAAGATAAGTCATCAGTTAAATTGGCAGAGCTTATAAAAAGCAAAAGTACATTAAAATATAAATTATAAAGACAATGAAAATATATCGTGCATGGTACATGAAATCATTCAGCATCCTTAAAAAAAATCATCTAAATAAGCATCAGGAACACTGAAGAGTTACAATTCAGTGTAATCCATAAAGAGACATTAAGTTAGTTGTGCTTACAGTCTGTGAAGAGAGCAGTTAAGATTCCCAGGCTCTTACCCAGCATAAACAGAGCTGCTCCATAGACTGATTTTTGCCTGGAAAAAAAATAATCTATAGTTTCTTTCCACACCAATGAAGGAAGCATAAAAGGAAAATGGTCAAACAGTTACTCTATTAAAGAGGCATCTAAATACTTGAAACAGATAAATCTGACAGGCATGAGGTTGTTTTTTTTTTTTTTTTAAATGGTTTGAGGGAAATACGGCTCAGTTTGAAGAAAAAAAAAAGTCATTAGGAAGTGTTGATATTTTGAGACATTAGATTTATGCACAAAAATTAAAAGGAAAAACTGAAGGCTGCCTTAAAGCAACAAAGGAGAAAGCGTGCAGCAGGCTGTCACTGAGACTTTCAAGTCCCTTTTATCCCGGATGCAACACTAACACGGCCCAGCAGCTGCTGGCTGTGGGATGGGGGAGGCAGCATCCCCCACGAATCTGAAGGGCACGGACACACAGAGCCAGCAGCTGCAGGACAGCCACTCCACCCCGTGTTCTGCCATTCAATTATGTCATTAATAGAGCCGATGTATCAACGATACCAGGACACCGTGACCCAGTTCACACCTACAGATACACAGCTATAAAATTCAGTGTGCAGCTCCACCTCTGTCAGAGAGAGAGCGAGCAAATACTTGTAGGCAGCTCCTTGATGCAGGATATTGTGCCCACCACGCTTGGTTCAGATGTGCTAATAGGGAATAGAGCTCTGTGCAAGCTGCCCATCGGTGCCCTGGCCTCAGGCTAAACTACACTCGCAATGGCATTTGCAGTATGAAAGCACTAAAAGGGTACTTGCATCTCCTGCTTTAACTTTTGCCTTGCCTTATTTCAGAAGGTACAGAGGAGAATAATCCAACAGCACAGTGCAGCCTGCATTAGTCAGGGTCTGGGAAATTAGCATCTTTAATAAAAACTGCTCGAGGTATATTTGGAGACAAAAAGAAATAAAATTTAAATTATCTAATTTTGATATGCTCGGGTTTCAAAGCAAAGTTTCTTGCTGTCTTCAAAGCATCACTGAATGTCAGTGAGAAAACTGTCTCTTGCTACAACATTCATTTATTACCATCCATTCACTCATAAATGTCAATGTTGATTCACCCTCCCATTCCTCCTCATCCCCTTTGCACCTCCACTCCAAAAAAAAATATTTATGGCCTTTCCTAATGAACCTGGTGTGATTTTTCTACTGCTGGAGACTTAAATAAGGCAGAGTGCTGTAGTATCCTGCAGTGCAAAGGAAAAACACATGTCAGTGTGTGTGCATACATTACAGAAAACAGGCTATGTGTACTCCAGAAGTCTTTATGAGGGTTAGATTTATTCCTCTTGCAGCATAAAAGCAAAAAATTTCATTGTGCTAACAGATAGCACCACTTACACCTGGGAATGTAAATCCCATCACCAAGGAATGATAATTACAGAGTTGCACAGGCTTCCCCCAGTTGGCAGTGCCACAATGCCCAGGTCCAGCAACAAAGGAGCGTGGAATGTATTCCCAGCTACAGGGCTTGGAAAATTTACTGGATCTCTTCCACCTATTGAATTGTCGTAAAGAAGTCTGTCAGCTTGATGACATTCATCAGATCAGCCTGATCTGGCAAATTTATACATTATCCTTTTCTTCTGCTAGTAGAGGAACATGAGGAAGGATGGAGAGCAGACACACACAGATGAGAACATTTACTCCTGAGCTCCTCTAATCCTGCCCACAGCATCCAGAACAAGAAAAACAGTAGTAAAAGGATTGTCATAGAAATCTGAGCATGTTCAGTGAAGCATCCCCAAATTCTGGTTACAAACAACAATCCTGCTTTCTAGGAAGGGGAGGAAGATATGAGAATTATGATATATGGTGATAGGGCCAAGATCACACCTTGCTAATCCCTCCTGCTGTTTAGACAGGTTAATTTTGAAGGAATGGTCTGTTGATTAGCTGTGCTCTTTTGAAACTGTGACAAATGACACTTAGAGGTTGTTTTTAATGGCCTAAGAAGTTAAATAACTTATCCAATTGCAAAGGAGAACAGCTGATGGCTTTGAAAGAGTACAAACCTACAGGTTTGGCCCCCGAGCACCACGAGTACCACAGTAACACAGCCAAGCACCATCCCCCATGCTGGGTAGCAGTGAAATCCTCATCCCTGCTGAAGTCACAAGGGCCCCACTGAAGGATCAGGGGCTTCTCTGTGCCAAGTGCCACTTCCTTCCCCAAAATGCTCAACTTACTACGAGACAGAACGACTCTGTGAAAAGCAAGCATGAGGGGAGGATCACAGGAGGATAATGATGTTTCCCCAGCTCATCTTAAGTTTTCCTCATACATCAGAAAACTCTGCCAATGAAGTAGTAGCTGTATTTCAGCACCCAAGCTGTTCTTCAGCAGGGCAGAATGCCTTCAAAAACACTCTGCCTATGCAAAACTCTGCATTAGGCATTTGCAAACAACCAATATCTTGTTTTTTAGACCAACTGTATGGCTTTTGTGGATGCACACTGGCCACGGCTCGCCTGGACTGT
Organism: Tichodroma muraria; assembly: GCA_013390105.1. Classification (NCBI taxonomy): domain Eukaryota; kingdom Metazoa; phylum Chordata; class Aves; order Passeriformes; family Sittidae; genus Tichodroma; species Tichodroma muraria. Next base: position 33,191 of record WAAG01048212.1, on the reverse strand, counting down.
GGGTGCCTGTAAACACCAAACTTTGCTCCATATACGAGCAGTGTTTGAGATAGGGAGACAGGAGACATCACTGCTCAAACCTCCAGGAGATAACACCCATGTGCACACTCAGTTTGGCTGTAAGGATTTCACACAGAACAGAAAACCCAACCAAGGGAAGTTTTTTCAACAAACATTTTTGATAATTACATACATGGCAGGAGAAGATAAGAAAGGAGCATGAAAGCTGACTGCAGTTATCAGGGAGGATGAAACAGCTTGAAATTCTTCCAGTTATGGAAGTTCTACTGTAAGAACTTTGTCACTTCAATTTTTCTCGTACACTTTATGGTGCTCTACATTTCTGTGAATTCTTATCTCTTCAGCCCAATGCCACAGGCTACAGGTCTGGAACACAGCCCAGTTCCCACTTCAGTCATCACAGAAGGGAGGGAATGCATCTCATGTCACAGCAGAGCTAAGCACTGCCACTTCCATCCCCAGAAGACTCTGCAGGATCTTCTGGCTCACCAAGAAAATGGGAATCTGAGGGGCATCTTCTTCCAGTGCTGCTGCCACTTCTTTCTCCATCATCACTGCTGTTTAATTTGTTTGAGAAACAGGATATTAGCACAGCAAGTTGCTGGCTGCCAACCAGAGAAAAGCAGCTCTGCAGCTGACAAAGCCCAGGGTCTGCCTCCTGCTCCTCCAGACTAATCCACTGGCTGGCAGGAGCCAGCAAGAATCTCCCACCACAAACCCACATCTCTCCATAGGATGCAGGTGGTAACTCACACCAAGCTGGCTGCCCTCATGTTTGCTGTTTGGTCAGATGGACTCATTTTTAAATAGCACCCTTGGTGGAGCTACAAGTTCAAGACTCGACAGGATTTGCTTGGCACCATTTCCTTTAAAGGCAGAAAAACCCAGTGTCACACTGCTTTGTAGGCTAGAAATTGTAACAGTTTCCTCTGGGGGCTTCAAATAAGTCCCCACACATTCGGTTTCCTGACTACAGGACTGGCTTGGATGGGTCACACACGGCCTCCCCAGCAGCTGTCAGGCTGCTGTTGTCTGTCACCAGTTCCTGATGCATGGAATAATGATAATTCCTCCAATACTTGATAAAGCCCTTGAGATCCAAGTGCTGTTTTATTTGTGTAAAGACTTTTCATGAACTTGGTGCACACAGGCAAAGTTTTTAATCTCTTTGCTGAGTTTGCTGCTTGCTGATTGCCACATTTAACTCATACTACACGCAACTCACCCAGGTCACCCTCTCAGGGGTGCAATCTGCAAGGAGCTAAAGCAATAAAAGTAGCATGAAACAGTATTGAGGAGAAAGAAGCAAAGAACTGAACGAAGTAAGTGTCCTTGTAATGCCACAAAATTATAGTCTCACTCTTCAGTCTTTGTTTCCCTTTGTTGCCATGCTCCTGAGGAGAGTGGAGGGAAAGAAAATAATTGAGTGAGTGTCCTTCCCAAGATGCTTGCAGCACAACAAAAAGCTGTGCTTTAATGGCTCTGTTCACCCACGTGCAGCCCAGCTATTTCAGACCCTTCAATCCGTACTGGCACTACACAGTCGTGACTCAGGCTCAGTCCTGGTGTAAAAGCCCCAGCTCAGGTTACAGATTAATGTGTATCTTGCTGCTCTGTAGCTCCTGGAAGGCACCACTTAAACCCAAGGAGAGGATCCAGGCTCAGGCAGGTGAGGAACTCTCCTTTCAGTCAATGCAAAGCTAATAATTTTCCTAAGAAGCAAGGGCACTTGAAACTTTTCTTGACATTTTCATTTTCTGGTTATACACAGACAAAGCCACCTCTTTAGAGCTACACAGAAAATGTATTCAGTACATCAGAGCCCATTTTCTGCGTGGCACTTTAGCATTGCAGCAATCATTACACTTAAGGACATGCTATCAAGCAGCTCTATACCCCATGTGTTATCCATCCCCCACTTCCCACAGCCATCCCAGAGCAGGACCACATCCAGTGTTTACTGCCTAATGGGTCCCTCTGGGATGCTTATGGATTTCTCCACAGCACAAAGTTTTTATTTCATCAACACAGTCCTCCCTTTCCCATGGCTTGTGCTGTGCCTGCCAGCTCCCTTTGCTCGGAGGGACCAAACCTCTGCCCTAATTGGAGACCACTCTTTAATGCCTGCCCAGTTTTCTGCCTCTTTGTCCAATTTGCTTCCTTGTGAGGGAACACTTCTGCCCTGTCCTCCGTGAGCAGCATTCCCTCAGTGGCCTGACACAAAGTCTATCACATGATGTATTGGCCTCCAGCTCTGCTCCTCTCGTTATGTGCTTTAATAATTCTATATTAGGGAGAAGTGACAATATAATCCTTGGTCCAATTTTACCATGACCGTACTTGAAACTCAGTAAAGGGTTTTAAAGCTTGTCCAGCATTTTAAAGACCAAAACACAACACTTGCTCTTAATAGCAGCTGTACAATCTAATTTGTGGCTGATTGACATAGAACTAAATCAAGTAAAATCAGAATATGAAGTGAGTTAGTCAGGAGTTAGCACGTCAGGAAATTTTGTGAGGCTTTTGCTTTGTGATTTTTTAAAAAATCATGACTATCAGCTCACACAATACTTGCAAAAGGAAGACATTTCTGAAAATTGGTCCTACCTCCATGCAGAACATTGAGATTCTTGAATTATAGCACATTCCTGACCTTTTCTTAAGCAATTAAGCACACCATTATGGGCACCTCTGCAGCCCAAGCAGTCAGACCTGCTGAGAACCTGGCTTCCAGCCTCCACAGTTTTCTAGTTCTTTAAACACAGCCACAGTAACTGAACACAAAATCCCAACTGCAGCCACAAATCTGGCAACATCAGCAGCAACACCACATCCTTCAAGACACCAAACAAGCATGAAGAGCAGCTAAAGCTTTTTTCCCCAGTTCCTAGGATGTTCCACCCCATTCCCAGGACAAATACCTTTACACAATGTACATTCAGTCAACTTCACAGGTAATTCAAAAGCCACACAGTTTTGAATGCCAAAACTTAAGGTAGGATACCTCCCTTGGGTGGATTATTCACCACCACTCCTTACACAGACGCACAATTCGTCACACCTGACGTGTTAGTCCAGGTAAGAGATCAAGGTCTCTTCTGTGGTTTAAGTCATTTCTATACTGGTTCCATTTGGCACTTAGGGGTCAGTTTTCTATGAGGACATTGTCCGCCAAAGAATTGATCCCTCCCCGTTCTCCCCTCAAAGCAAATATGCATCCCAAACTGTCAGCAGTACTTGGTGCTACTTAGATCCTTTAAGCAAGGGTCATAAGCTTTTAAACCCAATCACCACCTCCAATTTAAACCCTGTTGTACACTAAAACACAGATTAGCAAGAAAGAATTATCCAATGAATAAATTTTAGAAGGAAACACAAAACTGAAGAGCTGCAAGAAAAAATAGAAGGTAGTACAGACAGAGCTGAGAAATAACTGGTCACAAGTGCAAGGCTTAAATCATCTCATTAATGCTTAATAAAAAATAAATAAGGACAATCAGGCCCCCCTGGGTGGCCTGAAGATGTGCACTTCAGAGTGCAGGGAACACAAGCATCTTAGCAGCAGTTGCTGTAATCTGTGTTACACATCAAAACATTAACTCCTGGGCTGCACTTCTCATCCACCTGCAATTTGGAGAGGTGTCCCAGATTTAATACAGGCCTGGGAGATTACTGAGCACATCCTGGCTCATCTGTAATAAAAGAAGCTGCTGCCATGCCTTGCTTCTCCCTGTAGTGATTATAAAACAGCACATAATCTCTAAGTGTTGGGGGCAGGGATCTGCTCAGTTCTCAATTAGAGGATTGTTTTTTTCAGATTTCTGTGAGGGGGATGTGGTAACAACAACAGGTTTTTACCAATTCTTTCCCTTTTAGGAGTGTTCAAGAGATGACTTGGAAAAAAAACAAACCACCAAAGCGTTCAAATGAAAAAACGCAAACTTTCCCCAAGCAAAACATCCCATTTTGAGGTTCACAATTCCTCCTACAGCTGAAGTGATCAGCATGAAACGTTCATCCTGCGAAACAAAAAGAGGGAATTTGTGCCAAGTGTACATTTTCCTGAAAAACAGATTCAGACAACATTGTCTCCTCCTGCTCCTCCACACACCCAACGGATGCTCCTTCATACAGGGAGCCAGGGCTTGGGATGTGCAGGACAACAGCTCTGGATACAAACATAGCGTATTTATAGAAGTGTTTTATAGTTCAGATCAGGGACACTCCATCCAACTGCAATGGAATAAGGAATGGCACAAAAAGGCCACTCATGGAGCAGGCTGGGGGTGGGCAGCTTTTAAAACTGACCCCTGGCACCAATAGGCACCGTGGCATTGTTTCACAGCCACAGCACAGTGGAGACCCTGCATCCATGGGGAAATGCCGCCTTAGAAACCTCCTCCCTGGCTTCAGCTGGCAAAACCCTCCACACTTAAATACACAGAGCTTGCCCAAAAACTCCAGACAAACCAGCTGCCCTCAGCAGCCAGAACAGAACAGAATCACCAGGGTGGGAAAGGCCTTTAAGATCATCCAGTCCAACCCAGCCCTAGCACCTCAGCTAAACCACGGCACTCGGTGCCACATCCAGTCTTCTATTAAACACATCCGGGGATGGTGACTCCACCACCTCCCCAGGCAGTGCCATTCCAGTACTTCATCACTCTTTCTGTAAAAAACTTTCTCCCAATATCCAGCCTATACTTCCCTTGGCGCAGCTTGAGACTGTGCCCTCTTGTCCTGGCAGTTGTTGCCTGGAGAAAGAGACCGACCCCCACCTGGCTACAGCCACATTTCAGGCAGGTGTAGAGAGTGATAAGGTCCCCTCTGAGTCTCCTTTTCTCCAGGCTAAACAACCCCAACTCCCCCAGCTCTTCACAGGGCTTGTGTTCCGAGCCCCCTCAGAGGGGCTGGGGCCAGGCAGGTCACACCTCCCAAAGCACCAGCTCGTTTATTTCCCGCCCCCCATCGCCACCTGGGGCAAGGACGAGCCTTTTGGATTGCTTCCCTCCTCCCGCTTCCATCTCGTTCCACAGCACAGCATTGCAGCACCCTGCTACAAATCCCAGCCTCCCTGCTCCGAGGCCACCACCGCCTTCTCCCGCTGTCAGCACCGGGGCATATGTGCTCCTCAGCTTCCTCAAGTGCGCTATTCTGAGCCCTGCTAAGAAAAATCTATGACTTTACACCCTGTCTGAGCCTCAGCAGCAATCACTAACACTCTACATTTTCAAATTTAATCTCATTTCTGATTAAACTTTCCCCTCTGCCATTTGTAATCTCGCCTGGCGGTGTGCTTTGTGCAGCTCAGTATAAATATGTGCTTTAGAATTAAACTGGTTCAGCAATTTTGACAATGATTTCTTGGAAATTAAGCTGGGACAATTTGTTTGGTTGAAGTGGAATAATTTGAAATATATGACAGAAAGGCTATAAAGCACTTTGTAGTGTAGCACACTAATAAATATCAGCAATTCACATTCTCATTTATGCCTGGTTGTAGGGGTGTTAGGTAGAGGATTGTGACAATGTGGCATCCTCTGACCAAACACAGAAACATTTCTGCCTAAACTACAAACTACCAAGCAAAAGACCTTGCAGAGGTAACAAATATCCCAAGGAATAACCTGATCAATAATAACAGTTTAAAACAGGGCTGAACAGCCAGAGGAAGGGCTCTAAAGCCAGGGTTAGTCTCAAGAATGACGACCCCGAGCTCATGTCATCCCATTGCTCAACACGAGGCCATTGGACAGCTACACTAGACCAGCTGAAAAACAATAACTTCTTTTACAGCAGGCTGAAAACATCAAGAACTCTCCTCCAGCCGCCCCAAAGTCCATGGCAGCAGGAAGAGACACAAAGAGCCTCAGCCGTACAGCTCCTCCTGCCCCCAAACCCGAACTCCCCAGTGCCGGGGCTCCCCGGGAAGCTCTGACCCATGTGGAAGCTCTGGGGAGCTCTGAGACAGAGCTTCGCCTCATCCCTCACCAGGGACTGCAGTGCCAAAGTCCTCAAGAGACTCCTCAGCCCGGGAACATAAAGATTTCATCACTCCTGGGGGAAATATTACACACATGATTAAATTTAAGGAAAACTCTTGCCAAATAGCATCTTCCCAAGTCCTCAAGCCCTCCATGGTTGTCTGTGTGATATTTGTGGTAACTACTTCCTCAGTATCAAGACAGCTTAGTTTTATAGCAATTTATTCAGTCACTCCACCTAATTTTAATTCTTAAGCAATTTAGCAAATGTTATTTTTGCTCCAAAACACTTTCCTCCACTCTTCTTCCTCACACACTTTTAAACTCCCATTCTGTCTTCTCCCTTAAATTCTTCTGTTCCTTAGCCCTTGAGAATCTCCTTGTTCCATTTCTTCTTCACAGCCTACTTTATTCCCACATGTTCTCAGTCACCCCCAGACATTTCTCTGGTGGCCTGACCCTACCACATCCTGACTCCTCTCAGAATGAACAAACAATTCTCCCCACCTCAGCATTCACTCAGATACACCCTGCCAAGTTCACAGCACAACACCCTGACAGACATCACTCCTCTGCAGTACTCCAGAGCTCATCACCAAATATTTAATATCCACTTCCAATAACCATCTCTCGTCTGAGATTAATTTCCAATATGAATTAACACAGCTGGGGCAGAGCAATTATCTCAGGACCTAAGGGTTCACTGGGTGAATACACACAGGGGCAGCGTGTGTGCCATGGAAGATGGAGAAGGGTGATGGGGCAGAGGAGGTGCTTCCACTCTCCTGCAAGCTGCCAACACCCTCACCTGGAAGGCTTCAGTGTCCAAAGTACTCTCAGCACAAACACTCCCAGTGCCTTTTCCGAGTGCTGACGTGTCACTCCCTGCTCTCCAAATGAATCAGCAGCACTCACGAGTAAAGGAAGGTAAAAACACAGGGCAATAGCTGAGCATTCAGCGCAGCAGATGGAGGCAACAGTGATCCATCCCCCAGAGCAGCTATCAGAAAACCAACACGCTCCCTGGTGCTGATCCCAAAGGTCCTCCTCCTCCCTCCCCACCCCCCTGACACTCCCCAGGTCCCTGCGGGCATCCTCTCCCACTCATCTGCAAGGAGCAACACCAATCTGCAACTGATGCAAAGCAAGGTGGTCTGCTCAGCAAAAAGCAGGCATGCACAGAAAGCCTCAGCACTGTTTTCCAGGATTTCAAACAGGAGGAAATCCTCAGATTTACTTTAAATACTTCCTTTAAAATGTTTCCAAAGTGCCACTGCCCTGTGGCACAGGTTTTTAAACACACCAAACCTTTAGACCAGGCATCTCTTGCCCGTGTCATTCGAGGCTGAGCTCCCATTCCCAAATAGAGCCTCAGAAAACTAAAGAAAAGGTGCATCCCTAGTGAATATTGAAAGACTCAGATTTTATTCTCCACCTATCTCTGCTCTGGTGGTCTACTGATCTAGATATTTAACAAATCTCTTCTAGCACAGCCAAATTGCAATTTCTCTCCCCATAAATAATCCACGGTGCTGCTAGACTAAGTAAAACAAAGGGACTAATTTAATCCTAGCTGAAATTCATCCAAAATTAGCAACATCATACTTACAACATTATTGAACCATTTTTATTATCATCATCACTTTTTTCCATTTTTTTTCTTTCAGTGAAAAAAACTGAAGGGCTTCTTCATTAGCTTTTAATGAGAAATATATACAATAAACAAATCATGGCTTTTTGCTGCGGCAACCCTTTTTCTTGGACAGTGAGACAAAGTAAATTTAATTGAAATTATCTGCAGAAAACACCCATTATGAACTACCTGAGCTGGTATAGAGTCCAATTATAACCCCCACACACCTTCACACAGTTGAACCAGCCATCTTTCATAAACACACCTCCAAAGCCCCCCTGTTCAACCACATACTCTGACTGCAGGCACAAGGAGATATTTTTCCAACTCTGTGAAGCAGCAGGAGAGACCATGGCAGGGCCAACGTGCTAAGGAACGTGTAGGAGGCAGCAATAACAAACTGACATGAAGAAATAAGGTTGTAGCTGGAACAAATGGAGTTCTGTGGAGAAGTTTGGGGGGTTTCTCCCTCTGCTCTAACGTGCCACCCCACCCACCACTAGACCTAGATATGCCTCCCATCCCTCTGGCATGACCAAGCCATCCTGTGCAAAGGAGGCTTGAATCTGGGTTACCAGAGCTCCTCTGAAAAGTGCTTTTATTCTTCAGCAAGCACCAACAAGACCTCATTTCCAGCTGACAGAAATTATCCAGGATGAAGCTAGTTTCTGTATTGTCATTATCCAACAGTCTTTTCTCACTAGACATCCTGAATTTTCAAGTGGTGCAAAACATTTACTGGGGCCTGCGTGAATACACTGAATTATGGCTTACCTAACAGCATCACCTCCTTCTAGCTTTCCACCTTCAGGCCAGATTGCTGTAATTTAGCAACAACACCTCATCTAAGGCTTGAGAAGCTTTCAGCTGGCTGAGCAGAGGCAGCAAATAAAGAGCAGTAAAGCTGCAAACATAACCAAGCTGCGACTCAATTCAGAAAGAAGACAGGGTAGACCTTTGGTCTCCAAAACTCAGAGGTGCACACAGCAGACTTAAACAGGCTACATTTTAATTTGTTTTTCTACATCCAATCTAGCCAGCAGTGGCAATTCCCTTAACTCAGGCACTCATTAGTCCACATCTGCTTTAGTCACACAAAACACATCATCCCTTCAAGAAATGGCCTGGCTGTCTTGTTCACTTGTTGTTATTGTAAGATAGGTCAAATAATCACAATCTCTCTCTCAGTGTCCTAAATCCACAGTGCATAAGGAACAGAGCTGAGCTCTGAAAAGAGTGAACTAATTTAGTGTCATCCAAAACTTCGCCCTGCTTCCCCTTCCCCTGTGCCACTTTCTGTCTGGGTTTCACTTGGTTTGGTTTGTTTCACAAACACCAACACCAGCTCAGGATTGGGAACATGCTTAAGAAGATGTCACAATCCTTATTTTGGTGCTCAAATCCCATACTTAGGTCCAGTGTTGTACTGCCACAGACCAGCAGTGATGCAGCTGCACAGGTCACACATCAGCCAAAGCTCTGTTTACAGCCTGACAACCACACCCTGGGTGCCCCTACATCCCACCTCAGCGACTGGAGCCCCAACATTTCCAGTCCCTCCATGTGAATCAAACCCTTTTCACGTCGTGTCTAATCAGAGAACAGAAACAGGATGTTCTGACAGGAAAGCGTGTTAAGTACCTGGGCTCCCCCACCTGGCAAATGTCCCTCTCTGTCTGCGTGCAGAACTCAGGACTCCTGTTTACCCATTGATTTTTAAATAACATTTCCCAACCTGGACGCTCAGAATGGCTCCCAGTAAATCTTCCTGCTGATGCCTTCCTGAGGCAACCAATAGCCTGAACCAACAGCACTACCGGGGCTGTGACCTTCCCCATCCATCTTAATTAGGTATTAACTTCAAGAGGCTTTTTGGTCCACAGCTCCTGACAGCATCAAAAAAAAAGACAAACACCAGTCTTGAGTAGTCAAAAATGTAATTACAGGGGCTCTTGGAGAGGTGGCTCTGCCTGCTTCTCTGGTTTTCACTCCAGGAATTTATAGCAGGGAAACAGCACTTTAGCAATACTTAGAAGAGCCCTACAATGAGAAAATACACCAAGAGATACTTGCACAAAGTACAGCTTTATCTATCTCAACAGCCCTATCAGAAGCACTCACATGGCTTATTTAGTGCTCTCCCACCTAGGTTTTGAGATGTTCTCTGCCTGTCCCTTTTTTCCAGCACAGGTATGGGCAGCCCACGCAGACCCTGCAGCCCAACCTGTCAGCACCCTCCAATCCATTTCATTGCACAGCCTGGGGTGAAGCAGAGGATTCGGGAGAAGAGGGGTTACCAGATAAAGTCACAAGGCACTCCAGAGCACACGACTGCATTTGCCACAGGAGTTCCTCATGCTCTACCAGCACAGTCCCTGCGCCTCACACACCAGAAGTGCAAAGTGGCAGCAGATGCCAAAAAGGTGGTGAGGAGCTCCTGCCAAACTTGTAGCACCCAAGGTAACCTTAATCCGTATTAGTAAGGATATCCATATGGATAATCCATTTCCATTATGAAGTAACTCACCTACCTTGCATTCCACCTTAGGGAAGCTGATAATAAATAATTTTAAAAAATAATTAAGTTGAAAAAAATCCTAAGGACGATCTGCAAATATGGTTTAGTTCACCCACAAACTGCTGTGACAATATTAAAGTCCTGTTCTTGCAGACACAGAGTTGAAAAACCCAACAAAACAAACCACAGAATGGTAACCTTGGAAAATCAGGGCTGGCAAGTTGCCTCCTAATACACCACACCTGATTCAGGAGCAGATCAAAGAGCAGCCATGGGGAGCAAGAGCAGAACCAGCTTCCCAGGAAACATCTCAGCATTTATGGCTGCTCAGAGGCAGCATTATGATAAGGGAATGTTTGGAGATGGGAATAACCAGTTGAACATTGTTACTCCTGTGCTCCTTTTTGCTTTGATGGGGCATAAGCAGTGAACACACAACTTTTTTTCCAGCCCATCCAGCCCCACACCTCACCAGGGGTTTCTCCCCAGAATCTTTTTTCTGATATTTTTCTGATGCATATTTCTGTCTGATGCAATAACTTCCGTTTGTCTTGCCACGAGCTCCTTGGATCTGAAGAGTGACTGAAGCACCAAGGACACTGGCATTAGCAGTTTCCCTGTTTTGTTTTAGCAGTTTTGTTGCTTAGGACAAAGCTAAGCAACCACATTCAGCAAGAATTCTCGATGTGGATTACATCTGCATCCCTCCACCTTTTACCCACAGAAACCCAGGCATTTATACAACAGTGCTGAATAAAAGGATTGTTTTCTGACACAGTTGAGGCAGCACGATGTGCTGCTAACCCACACAACAGAACACTGACATTTATGCTTACAACCAAGAAATTGCTCTGCTCCACAGAGAAGCATTCAGGACTAGAACTTCCAAATAAAACGTAGCCTTGCCTTAAATCTATTAGTTTTTTCTATGCTGATACATTCACCAAAGTTGTTTATATTACATGAAGCAGAGATTACAATGTGAGTCACAAGAAACCATTTTTCTTTCACCTGATGACTTCAAGAAGCAAGCTGATGTCACATGAACAACAATAAAAACATCAGAAAAGGGGAATTCATCATTGCAGCAAAGTGTTAAATAATAAGCTTCCCCCATACCTGTTTTCTGCTCTTTTAATTTTTTTAAAATTCTTGCTACTTTGAGTTATTTTGAAGCTGTGTCTGTTTATTCTTCCGCCAAGTTGTTGAAATACTTTTAGCAGAGACAACAAAAGGAAACAAATTATTTCAAAGAAAACAGAATAAGAGCATTTAATGTTATAGTGAGAGCCAAATCAACTGTTCCTATAATAAATCTTTAATCCCCTGAAAAAGTTCTCTTACAATAGCAGCACACTGAAGCAAGGAAGCAACACAGCTCAAGTCATTCAGCTGACAGTGCAGCAGAGGAACCATTCATATCTGACACAATGACTGCAACTCCTTGCTCCAAACGGGCAGGCATGAAATAAATGGGATTGTAGTGGCAGGAACACCACCTGCAACCATCAGGTGACACGAGGTTAAGAGCACTCTCTGTCCAAGGCTCCTGTGGAACAACACTGAGGGGAATCACGGGCACTCCAAAGCCTTCAAGGGGGGGAAGAGCAGGGTTCAAGGGCTGCTCAGGGCACTCCGTGTGTTCTGCTCTGGGGAAGGGACACCCAGCACAGAGGGCACGGCTGCCACCGTGCTGCCATCAACAAACAAAGTTATTTAAACCTTCCTTTCGCCCCTCAGAGGCAAAAGAGTCCTCCAGTGTGAACTCCTGCTCCTCTCGGTGCTTTGAAAACCACCAGATAAAAACATTCTCCATTATTCTCCATTTCCCCCTTGTCCTGCAGTGCCCTGCAGGAGGCAAGTGCTGCTGCAGCCCTCACCTGGTGCTCTCTGCAAATAAGCCCCAAGTCCCTCACTGTGTGTCACCTGGAGCTGCCAGCCCTCCCTCCCTCCCTGTGGGTCACTGCCCAGCTTCTCTGGGGGGGAACAGAGCCCAGAGGCTGGCTCCAAAAAAGTTCTTGGTGTATCTCTGTCAGGAGGGCTTGTACATCCATGTTCCTGGGCAAGAAAATTCTGCCACATTTGAGTTTAAAAATGTTTGTAGCTCTCTGAGGTGTCCAGAGACAGAATCATAAAACCATGGGATGGTTTTGTTGGAAGAGACCTCAAAGCCCATCTCATCCCACCCCCTGCCATGGCCAGAGACAGTTTCCACTGTCCCAGGGTGCTCCAAGCCTCAATGTCCAGCCTGGCCTTGGACTCTTCCAAGGATCTAGGGGCAGCCCCAGCTGCTCTGGGCACCCTGTGCCAGGGCCTGCCCACCCTCACAGGGAAGAATTCCCTTTCTGTACATCAAATCTAAATTTCCCCTCTTGCAAGCTGAACAGGGTTTTGGTTTCAGTTTGACTTCTTCAGGTTTTATGGAATTCTTTAAGTTACCAAAATCAATTTAATGAATTGAAAGGCATTAATACCACTAATCTGGCTGTTCAGCAATGCTTTTCAAAATTCTGATCTCCAGTGATGACAGTAACCAGCTTCACAGATAAAATAAAAGTACAAGGGGTCTGCTGGGGGGAGTTCTGTTGCTTTTTAGGAGATCTTTTTTTGTTTTGGGGGGGGAGGGATTTTTTTGTTGGTGGTTTGGTAGAAGGAAAAAAAAATAAATTCACAGCCATTAACATCTAGGACACAGGAAGTTAAATTTACCTGAAAAATGTCAGTCTCACCTGTTCTGGGTGGGATGGGCAAAGGGTCAGGTCACTGTATCAGTCCTTATTGGTTGAACAGGAAGAGTTTTGTTTGTGTTAAAGAACCTCAGGAACACAACCGAGTTATTTACTGAGGTCTTGCAGCCAAACTGTCACAAGGGCTTTTAGTGCCAGGCTGAGCAGGATGTGCAAAGAAAAAAAGCCCAGTGTGATCTAATCACCAAGAGCCTGGAAAACATGATTTTCAGTCTGCACCAAACACTACCTGATTTTATTTGACCATTTTCCACAAACCAAATCAATATCTCAGAGCAGAGAAATCAATCAATGCACGAAACTTTCTCAATCATTGTGCTAAAGGAAGGGAATGCACAGGAAAAAAACCTTCTCCATGTCAGAGCAAGTGCTGTGTCCAAAGGAGCACACAGCGAGGGCAAAGCCATGTGTGGAGGGTTAATGCCCTTCCCAAATATAACAAAACTTCTCGGTACAACCCTCTTTCCAGGGATAGGGTGACAGAAAAACCCCAATGACGCCTCCTCCAAGTTATTTGTGAGAACTCTGTACCATATTAAAAATATTGAGGCATGCTAGGTTGGTTATGTTCTTTGGCCAAGCACCTCCTCCTCTCAAACTTACTCTCATTTATTTAATTTCACAGGCCATTTGATTCTTCCATTTTCATTTTTGTGTTTGTTTCCTTTTAATTAAAAAAAAACAACTTTTTCATGCATTCTAAGCTTTTTAAGAAATGAAGTTGTTGAGGCTGTTCTTTGTTATCCACAGATTTCCTGACAGAAGAATAAAAAGCTTTCCAGATGAGTATCACTGGCATATACATCAAAACAAAAGAAAAGAAGTGTTTATTGTTAGAGCTAGGAGACACCCTGTTCCTCTGTGGGGGCTGACCTTGATGGATATGTGGCAAGTTAACTGTTTGCCAACACATTTTACTTTCTGGGAGAAAAAGGAAGCTGCTTCAGCTGACATCTTGATTGGCATCATTTTGATGCTGACAAAGAACTGCCCCAACAGTTCCAGGGACCTTAAAAACTTCAGATTTTGGGAAAATCCTCTTTACTCAACCCATGAGACACCACAGCCAGCAGGCATGTTGAAAATGGAGTAGAAATCTGCAATAACAGCACAGCTGTGCCTGACAAACCTGTAGGACACTGGCACTCGGGGTAACACGTCCACGAACCATCACTCTCTTACCAAACACATCCTTCCCCATCTCAAACATTTCACAGCTTGCTCCAGGAGGAAAAGAGGGAGCCCAAACACTCTGGCTTTCATCTTTGAAACACCTTTTCCAACACTGACAAGCGTTCAGGTTCATTTCCTTCAGCATGGAAAGCCTGTCAGTCCTCACTACAAAAATGTGTCTTTCAACAAATTTTGCTCATCTCAGAAAAGTCCAGGCTTCCCCTGGGATAAGCCACCTTATTTATAGCATTTAACCTTGATTGTCCCTGTCCTGCTGTTCACATGGGAGGTGTTCACCTAACCACCAGATCCTTCCTCCAGCCACACAGACACTAATGCACAGCACAAACAGCAAGTCATGTCTGTACAGAGCAGAGGAACCACCTCAAATAAAAAATTCATTCCTAGTTTTACCATCCCTACATGCCAAGTCATATCTACCAATCATCCATGCTGAATCATTCAGCAAACTCTTCTGCTAAGACACACTGCCCTCAATTTCAGACATCTTTAACTCTCAGCATTCTCTGCAGATGTGGAATAGTCCTCCTTTCTAGGACTTTACCTTGAATTTTACCTCCCACCTGTGGCTCTGTATCCTAGCCATGAAGCAGTTGCTAAATACAGCAAACTCCCTGTATAAATGCCTGGCTGGAAGTCAAGGATCCCTAAAGCCTTGGCATTTGGCTACAGCCTGTTTGCAAAGCTTTCCCCAAAAGTAGTTTTAGTTTCTTGTTACCAGACTTTGTCTTTGGCCCAGGACCATCAGACTCAGCAATTTGTTTCTTTTGTCATTCCTAAACCCTCTCAACAGGGACCAGCTCGTGGCTTATCCTCTGCTGGCACACACAGTCCTACACTCACCAGGGTGTTTAGCTTTGCCCTGCAGCCCTGGAAAGTGCATTACTTCATTTCCACAAGGGAAGTCCCCATATCAACACTTTATAACTCCCCCTTCACAGGAGTCCACCTTCTTCCAAGGCAAACCGCCTTGTTTTCTTTTCACTTCCAGCTTCTTCGCTTGAATTTGTAAACTCAAAGTTTTGGCTTTTACAAGTGGCCAGTTTTGAGGTATTTATAGCACCAGGCCACTTTCACCTCTACAGGTTGGTGGAAGCTGATCACTAAAACCTTGTGACACTGCAAACTCCCCTTAGGAACTCGAGCACCTTTTAAGGGGCACTTTCAGCTTATTAAACCCTTGCTGTCTATTCATAAGCCTTGCACAAGTTTTTTTGGCTTCTGCTGCTATGAATTTCTGCAGTTCTTGTGGCACAAAGTTGCTTTCTGCCAGCAATCACCTCTGAATTTTCATTATTAATACCACAGACGGGTCTACCCTGCAGCACACCCCATAATGAGGTTTGTGCTGCTACTCTTTATATAAACTCCCCTGCACACAGAGCCTCAGTCTCCCCTCGCCTCCTCACCTGAAACCAAACTTGAAACATCCCCAGTGCAGCCTTTCAGGCACTGCTCTCAAGATCCTTCACAGCTCTGCACTTTCATCTCCTGATTTCTGGGGTTGCTGCACTTCTGAAGAGGGAACAGCTTTTATTGCCAGACATACTGAGGAAAAGCTCACTTCTGTTTGTCATTATTTCCTTCTCCAGCAACCTGAGAATAAAGCAGCAGGTGATTACCCACTCCTGGTACCAGCCCACACCAGGATCAGGATTTTCCCATGGCTGGGCTTTCCTCATTACCAGCAGCTTCATTGGGCTATTGATCTCACTACAAATGTAAAAAGTATCGTAATCCCCTTTCCTCTCCTCCCTACCCTTTCCAGACCACATGGCACCCCTTCAGCATCAGTGTCATCCTGCCTATTCATCAGATCTCATCCGTGCAACTCTCCAATTCCCACCCAAGCCATGGATTTGGCCTCAGAACACTGCTTGGAATTAGCTGCTTTATTCCATACATCAAGCTGGCAGGACTGCCAGTGAGCAAACATAAAGGCAGGGGCAGCGTGGCTCGTTAGCAGAGCACACACAGTTGCTGGGAGCATCTCAAAGATGAAAAGAACCATTTCAAGCATCACATCCCCTCCAAAATAAACAACAAAAAAGGCAGCAGTACCGCTTGTCAGATGAAATTGATTACAAATCAAGCACATTCACAGACCCAGGTCACAACATTTGGGTTCATTAGTAAGAAAACATTAAACAAGCAGTGGCATTTGCTTTTTATGGCAGCAGAGTTGAAAACCAGCTTCTGAGTTTTTTTGCTTTGGTACAGATCTCTGATAAAAGGGATCTATTCATGTTCTGTCTGCTTTCAAACGATACCAAAAAATATTTTGCCTTTTCTAAACCAGATTTCAAAACCTGATTATCTTAGTTTTAGCCATAGTATCAAAGCCAAGGAAATGTTTAAATAATGAACAAGAATTTACTTGGATAGCCAGCAGATTATTCTGTATTACACTCCAGCCCAGAATAGACTTCTACCTCAAAATTACTATTCTTTTAAAAAAACTCATCCTTGAATCACAGTACCAGCAAGCAGTTCATTTAAATGTAGTAATTCTGAGAATCATTTCAGCTTTGATTACCAGGAAGACAGAAATATGGAGAGAGGTGTCAGGATAGCAGCTTGAGGGCATCCAGTCTACAGAAACAAGAGAGAGTTCTCTAGGAAGACTTGCCATTATCCCTAAGAAAAAACATTTCAGCCTCCCTGGAGTCTTGTTCATCCTCCTCACATCTGACTTAGAAGTCCAAGTTTAGAAGCAGTGCCAGTGATAAATGAGATTTTCCCTATGCAAGTTCTGTTCCTCCCTGAGCAGTTATATAAATCTAACAAAGGAGATGCTGCTCCCCATGCCACCCCAAAGTTTTAGAGCTGGGGAGGGGAGAACAAGAGACAGACAAAAGAGATGGAATTATATCTGGCAAAAATCTTACCATTTAAGGAGCACTTTCTGATTTAAAACCATTTACAAAGCAATTCATTGAGTCTCAAAAAGCTCTCAAAGGAAAGAAGGGGCAATATGAAAAGCACAGAACATTGTTTAATGAGAAAAAATCCAACTTTTCTCCTATTCCTTTTTTCCAAGTCTATTTCTAAAAAATCGAAAATTCGTTGCATTTAAATTCCAGTTTGTTATTCACAATGGGGCATTTACCTCTCTATTGGAATATCTTTTTCTTCTCTGCTTCCAAACTCAGTTGTTGGCCCTTCTCTGCAATGTCATTTCCTTACCTAATCTGAAGGACATTCTGGGCATCTGCTATCATTTCCTATGGAGATGGGAGAGCAACTCTGAAAGCACCCAACTCCCTCTACACCAGATTAAAGGGGGGATGAGGGAGAAGGGGAAAAGCCAGCAGTGGGACAGCACAGCTCACAAGAGCAGTAGATCAGCACAGGAGCTCCTGAGTTCAGAAACTCTTTTCAAGTTATAAATTAGTAACTCTATACTTATTTAATTTTGTGTGTGTGTGTTGGAAATGCCTTCCCCAGCACCATTCAGGAGTTGGTTACTTCCAAGAGGGATGTTTGCCATCATTCAGCTGTATCCCCCACTTGAGAGGGAGAAGTAAAAAGGGCTGTGTGCTGTCCTTTTTTATCTTTGTGCTGCCCTCAGTGCAGGCACAAAGATAAAAAAACACATCCAGGACAAAACCCTCTGACTGGACTGAGACACCAAACTTTTCACCCAGGCCATTGGGCAGGTGCCAAGTTCAAACCTTCCTCTGCTTTGTCTGCCTTGGAGAAGCTCAGATTGATAGAGGAGAGAGAGAAACTCTGGCCAGCAGGAATGAGACAAGGCTGTTCCAACAAACAAGAGCTGCCAGTCCAGACAAGTTGCTAATGAGCAGCTGTCCTATGAAATTTTGAAAAGCTACTTGATTCATAAGAGATGCCTTCCAGTATGACATTTGAGGATTTCTTTTGAAAATAAACACCAGAAAATTTAAAATCTCTTGTTGGCAAACACACACACAGGGATACATTTGAGGATCCATGTCTTGCTATGGAAGGAAAAGAGATTATTTTATCCTTCATTCCCAGCCTTGAACTGCAATTGCATACATGGGAACTTTACACCTTTCCTGGAAGTTGCCCTTTCAATAATCCTCAGCACAACAGAAGGGCCCCACAGGTAATTAACTGAGACTTTTCACAGCCTGAAAGCTAGACAGGTTTGTCAAAATGATTTTTATTCTTACAGTTTATTATCTTGTTGTGAAGATTTTTATGAGAAAAAGATTAAATCACCACCCTGATGTGTGCATTTCATTAAAGCCTCTAATCCTTAAAGAGTCACTAACGCAGCTCACCATTGAAAGGCATTAAATCATCGTTCAGTCATATTGACCAAAATAATCTCCTAATTATTTCAGAGAAGAGCAGAGCACCAGAGATGTGCTGTAAACGACACCTCAAAACGCACAAAACTAAAGGGATGGAAAGGCAACTTTGATTACTTTTGGTCTGTATGAATAATGGAACATAAATATATCTCTACTGAGCAACTCACAAAGGGGAGAGGTGGGATTTTAAGTGGTTCAGGATTTTGATGGGGTGTGGAACAAGTTTCAGCTGCAGCAGATCAGCTCCTGCCACCACAGCATCAAGAGAACTACAATGAGCAATGCATTCCAGGTGAGGAACATTTAGCAAATTCAACCAACTTCTGAAGAAAACACTCCAAAAGCACAGCCAGTCTGTAATTAAAATAAATTGCCAACCACACCACATTTTTTTATAAAGATAAATTGCCAAGCACTGATAATAGAGCTTGCTTTAGTTAGAAGTGGGTTTAGTTTTTTCTCTGATTTTGCTGCCCTAAGTGTAACTGGGAGCACATGTGAAGGGCACCATTAAGAGGTTGGACTTCATGATCTTGGATGTCTTTTCCAACCTGATTTCTTCACATTAGGACTCACTTCTGACTTCATCCCATTCTTCTTCTTCCCCTGTGGGTGGACTCAGAGGAGAGCTGCTGCCACCAGCAGAGCTCCCAAACACACAAACATCATTTTTCTCCCTTCCTATATCAGGTGATGATTTCCACAGAATCCCAAAGGCTTTTCCTGCCAGGGTCATGCACTCACACATTTGCTGAAGACTGAAGAACAGGGAGCAGCTCTGGCAGCCAATGCAAGGAGGAATCCAGTAAGGAAAGCCATGACTGATACAGCTTTGTATTCCATGTTAAATTTATCACACCCTCTGTAACTGTAGCCATAAATCTTTCAAGAAGATCTTGCTTCTAAAGCTTGATTTTGAGTATAATATTTGCAATTTAAACACCCAATGGACCAATAATAACTCACTGTCAACCTTTATAAACCCTTTTGGATAACTTGCATTCTCATTACTAGAAAGATCATCAGAAATGAAGAAAAAACAAAACAAAACAAAAAAAAAACAACAAAAAAAAACAGCAAGCAGGCTTAGAAGGAAGAAGAAATCCCTCAAGTCAAAACATCAGTTCAAAGGATAACTTCAATATTTTTCTATTTTTTTCACCAACTCTGTTTTATCATGACTAATAAGGCTCAGAATCACCTTACCAACTAAATAAACATGGTAGGATTCATGGTGAGGCACAGCTTTCAGGTAGGTGCACCAGGATCCCCTGAGAGGATTGAAGTTTAAGAGAAAAATAACACTTTCTTTGAACAAACGCTAAATAGACACAGCTGCAAAAGGGAGGAAACAAACACAGCAGAACTGAGAGGGAATTTTGAAAGAGACCTCTTTCCTACACCACCGTTTCCTCCTACACAAGGTCTTTGCAGGTTTGCTTTTATCACAGAATCTCAGAATGGTTTGGGTACGACCTTAAAATCAGCCAGTTGCAGCCCCCCTCCACGAGCAGGAAAAATCCAGCTTAAGAAATTCCCGTGTTGCTGCCAAGCCTACACAGTCCCCAAATGTCCTGGAAAAGCCCTTTCTGAGCCTCATCTCAGCAGGCTCCCCAGCAGCCACATTCCTCAGCCCAGCCTGGAGCCCTCTGTGCCCACATGTGCAGAGCACCTTTATCCAGCAGGGATTCCCCCTGCCCTAAGAGCCACAAGAACCCTCTTCCCAAACCCTCCTTCATCCAGCAGGGATTCTCTCTGCCCTAAGAGCCACAGGATCCCTCTTCCCCAAACCCTCCTTCAATCCAGCAGGGATTCCCTCTGCCCTAAGAGCCACAGGATCCCTCTTCCCCAAACCCTCCTTCAATCCAGCAGGGATTCCCTCTGCCCTAAGAGCCACAGGATCCCTCTTCCCCAAACCCTCCTTCATCCAGCAGGGATTCTCTCTGCCCTAAGAGCCACAGGAACACTCATCCCAAAACCCCAAGCCAGCACCACCAAACGAGGCAGTCAGGGAAGCACTCCCTAGGAAGTGCTTCCTAGCCAGGGAAGCTCAGTCAGCTTCAAACCCCCCAGCTCCCACAGAAAGTGGCAGGATTTGTTTGGGGTGGTGGACAAAAGTATTTCACTTAAGAATAGGAACTCTGTGATGATCAAAAGATGCTATTTTTAAATATATTTCTTACCTTGTTCTCTGTGCTTTAGACCCCACTGGACTCCGCTGCAGGCTGGATTTTCTCTTTAATTAACCAAGCTGACCTGGAGTAAGTTAGACTTGTACTTAATTTCCTTCCAGCACTCTTTCCTTTTGATGAAGTTCAAAGTAGAGAAGGGCAAATACCAGCAGGTACATGCCCACAAGCCTGCACCAAATGTAGAGAGAGCTGCACAGGATCAGGAATCCT
>WAAG01048212.1:0-12341 GCA_013390105.1 Tichodroma muraria | reverse complement strand
TCATGGCTTTGAGGCAAACTTGACTAGACCCCTCCCTTAGAGTGGGGCACCACAAAAGACTAAACCAGCTTTTGAGCTGAAAGAGTCAGGTTTCAGCAGCATGGAAGTCAGGCTAATTAACTTTTCTACAACAGAAAAAGCACAAAACATCAAACTAAACCCAGAACTCTAAAATTTTTAGATACTTCTCCCCTAGCTTCCCCTGCCCAGCCAGGTGATTCCACTTTCCAAGACTCCTACAACATAACAAAATCCCCGCCCCTCCCTGTGAATTTATTGTTCCCATGATCACAAACACCTGGCTCCCTGCTCTCACCTGAGTCCAAGTCCCCCTCTTCTTCCCTCCTCTTCTCTGCACCCTGCAAACTGCCTCCCCAGCCCTGCCCAGCTGCTCCCTATAATCCCACCTGGGCACTCTTAAAAAACACAAGCAAGGCAGCAAGAGGATTGATTTCTCTTTTTATCACAGCAATCAGAGAAACTCAGAAAAAAACTTATAAATTAGGAAAAATAGGAATCTAATTTGTCTTTTATATAATCCAATATTTTTTACAACCACAGCTGAAAGCTTTTGAGTTTCTCTACTCTGATTGGGAGCAATTAGGAGATTAACTGTAAACCACAAAAGAGATGTGCCATGACATTGCTATAACCAGCCCTCCCTCAAACTGCTTTGGTTAACTGAGATTTCTAACAGAAAACATCCAAAATGCTCATGGGATAAAGGACACCCTATGAAAGTGTGGCATACTGAAGCATCATCTCACTCTGAAAGCCTCTGTGCTTAATTAACATCTCACCAGGTTGTTTTTTTTTTAGTTGGGACATAAATGGATAATAGAGGCCATTGTTTCTGTCTACAAAGCTTTGCCCTCACTCACAGATTTTCATTTTTTGAAATGAAACACTCCCTTTTTATTCCCACTGGCCTTTCAGAAGGCAGCAAACCTGTGAGGTTTCCTCCTCCTTTTCCTGCTCTGGAGACTGACAAACCAGGTGTTTCCCAGTCCTCAGATGCCTCTTGGTTCATGGCACTGTGGGGATTTCCTGGCTGTGCTTTTAGCTGTATTTTGAACAGAGTGGACAAACACATGATCATTTATAAAAAAGAGGATTCACCCTGCTGCCAGAATGCCCATATTTTGTCATCTAAATTTATTCCTTGAAGCCTTGCCTCCTGGGAGCAGGATACCTGCAAATTCAGGGTCACTCCCCACTTCCAGGACCTGGGAGTCTCCATAGGACAGGGTGAGGTGGAGGTTCTGCGAGCAGCTGCTCCAGATTTGCCCATTGTGCACTAAAACTCTCTAGTGCTCCAACACCTCCCTGCAGGCTGAAGGGGCTGAAAGCCCGTTCACCACGCCTCATTTAGCCTGCTAAGAGCTATTCTGGAGAATGTGAGTGATCAGAGGGGCCTGTGGGGTGGGATTTCTCCTCCTCCACAAAGGGAGCCCACAAAAGTCAGTCGACACAACCGTGGCACTGAAATGGTTGAGGCTGCAGTGGGATGCTTTCATGAAGCAGATTTTCCTACACCACAGATATATTAAAAAAGAAGGTCGGTCAAAATACCCACTATTATTTCAAAGGCTTTTTTCACCTGGTTTTGGGTGGGTTCTCAGAAATTCAGTGTTTTTTTCTGGTTTGTCTAGAAGATAGCAAGAATATCACATTCCTTGTGCCTGGAGAAGAGGAGGTTGTGTGGAGTCCTCAGAGCAGACTTTGAGTGTCCAAGGAGGCTGGAGAGGGACCCTGCATCAGAAGCTGCTGTGACAGGACAAGGGGCAATGGTTCAAACTGAAAGGGGTGAAAATTAGGTTTGATATACAGAAATAGAATTGTTCCCTGTGAAGGTGAGGTCCTGGCATAGGGTGCCCAGAGCAGTGATGGGGATGCCCCTGGATCCCTGGCAGTGCCCAAGGCCAGGATGGACAGGGCTTAGAGCACCCTGGGACAGTGGAAGGTGTCCCTGCACATGGCAGGGGGTGAAATAGGATGGGCTTTAAAGTCCCTTCCTACCCAAATTCTGTGGTTCTCTGTACCCAACAAGACAGTGACTGGAGTATCTCTCTCTGTTCCCACTGTCTGCTCAGTACATGAGCTCAGTGCAAAAATGTGCCAATGCAGGTTATAAGCCAACAACTTTTTACTTCTTGATTATTTCCTCACACCATTTATTTCTTCAGGCTTGCCCAATTATGATTTCTTTATTAAACTGTTTATTATTACAAGTTCTGCCCTTGGACCTAATGAAAGAAGTGATAAACCTCCCATTCACATCCACAAACCTTGAATCAAGGCTCTGTGTTGCAAGAATTTATTTTCCCCTCAGCCATTGTGGGTAGACCATTACTAGTTTGAACTCTGGCCCACAGCACTTGTAGCTGCCATTTTTTTTCCAGAACCTTTTCTATTCAGCCACCCTGACACCAACACCAAGAGAAGCTGTGGCTGCCCCTGGGTCCCTGCAAGTGTGCAAGGCCAGGTTGGATGGGGCTTGGGGCACCCTGGGATGGTGGAAAGTGTCCCTGGGCCCATGGCAGGGGAGGAACAAGGTCTTTTAAGGTCCTTTCCAACCCAGATCATTCTGGGATTCTCTGGTCTCATCCACCAGTTTAGAAGCCAAGCACAGAGATTCCCCCCTCCCCTCACCTTTACACAGCCATGGCAGCACCAGCTCTGTAATCTGGACTGGCCAAATACTGCTTGTTGCTAGCCCAGGGTCTGGCAGGGCAAGTGTGGAAGCAGTAAATAACCTGCTCCCCATGCAAAGAGAAAAAATGTTTTCTCATTTAGCACAGATCCAATGTGCTTTTTGCCTCTTTGTAGCAGAAAATCCAGTTTCATAAAAGTTCAAGTTTAATATCAGCTGCAGGCCTTCAGGAGCTATTAGCTGATAATTCTCTGAGCTTTTGCCTCAGACTCCCTGACCAGCAGCTCTGAAATTATCAAATCACAGCAATATGATGGAAAACCTTTGCTGCAGCAATGAATTTCTCTTCGAATGGAGCTCGACACAGTTACTTACCTCCAGTATTCACATATGTATTAGAGATCCTATCAGACAAATAAAGGGCCTGAGCCTCTTTTTTTATGCTGTTACAGAATAACCAACATCAGCAATCCTTAAGACTCTTAAAAATTGTAACATTTCTTAAAAATAAAACCCTCATCCAAAACAGCTAAAGTGCAAATATTTATGTTATTCAACCTGTACATTGATTTTCCAGCTGGGTGTTTGATGTGTAGGGAACCAGCTCTGTGTATTCTGTGCTCATGCAAGGGGGCCTCCTGAACTAAAACTCAAGGTAACATAATTCTCTTTTACCTTTCAGGACTGACATTACCTAACACTTTTATCGTGATGTTTACATCAAAGTAAATCCTAAAAAAAATGAAAGCAAAAAACCAAATGCCTCTAATGGAAAAATGAGGAAATAATTGAAATAATTCTTTATTGGCCCCAAATTTTATATACAGACGGGTTTTAACCATGGAGTTTTACCAAAACAAAGGAAGAGCATCAGTGAAAAGTGGGTTAATTGTGTAGGATGGAATCAATGCAAATACCTTTCAGTCTGAAAGCTTAAACTAAATGTTACCCCAGATTTTTCCAGCTAGTCCACCTTCAGGAATTTTCCAGGCTGTAATAATGAAGTATCAAGACTATGTTTAGACAGAGAGGAGCAAAGGTGTAAGTTAAGCAGGAAAAGCAAGCACTCACTGCTTTCTATTCATCCTCCAAGATGTTAAAAATAAGTTTTCCCTTCTTAATTTTGAGACGTAATCCTTAGGAGGCTCTGAAAACTGTAAATCAGATTTCCAATATTATTTCTGCAGGCATTCAAACAGCCTCTCCTGGCTCTTGCAGGGTGTTTATTAGCACTGGACCAGCTCCCTGTTTGCCAGTTCAGGGAGCACATGGAGAGCTGATGGATCACGTGCCACCAGGACGGAAAGGGGGGACTCTCAGGAGACTAGAACACAGGCAAATATTGGAGTTGGGAGAAGTGGAAGGTGTGACTGTGAGCTGTGTGATTAGAAAATACAAGAAGAGGCTAACTGCAGAGTAGGTCTGAGAGAACCACCCTAAGGCCATTTCCCAGCCTGCTCCCACCTGAAATTGGGACTGCTGGGATGGGCAGGGCTAAATATCCTGGGCCAAGGGAGAACCAGAACTCTGCCACTTTCTGTATCCATTTCATTCTCCCTGTGGCCACTCACAGAAAGTTCTCAGTGAGGTAAATGTTGCTTTGCCCTGATTGTTCAGCATATTTGGGGGTAAGATGTTGCTATTTCTATACATTTTCTTGTGCTTCCTGAATAGACTTTGCTCACTGAATACATTCCTGAGTAGATTTTTGCTGCAATGCCAAGGTTTTGCTGAAATAAAGCCCCTTGCTAAGTGTGGTACTGAGCAAGAGATTCACTCACCCAGGAAATCCTGTATGATCAGCATGGAAGAGACCCTGTGTTAAACATTCTGCTTAGAATGCAATTTACTGAAATATATTTTATTATAGAATGTCCTGCTTTGCAGTAGCATCAAGAAATAAATATGTTTATGACACATATGGGTTGTTCTGTTTGGGATTTTTTATGGGGAGGAGGGAAGTTCCTGGGACTGAACGAAGGAGAAGCTTGGAAAAGGAAAGTCAAGACTGAATCCTATTTTTCTTCTACCAACAGTCTTCTCTGGGTGCCTTTTTAGCCAGGATGGCACCAGGAGTGGAGCCTGAGCAGGGAGGGTTTGCCAAACCAGAGATCCCTGCAGCACCACCCCTCTGGAATGGCTGGCTCCGGACTGGGTCACCTAAGGCTCTTCCAACCCTGTAATCTTAGAATCCAAGACTGGTTTGGTTGGGAAAGGACATTGAAGTTCATCTCATTCCAACCCCCTGTCATGAGCAGGGAACTTTCCACCAGACCAAGTAGCTCCAAGCCCTGTCCATCCTGGCCTGGAACAGAGGATGTCAAGATTTATGTTTTATGATGGAGGCACCTCCTTCAGCATAAAACCTGACTTTGCAAGGTCAGCTCATTTTAAAAAACGTAAAAACACCCAGTCCTGGAGGCAGACGTTGGGACTGAGGAGCTCTGCCTTCTTTTTCCAGAGGTGCTCATCAGCCCTTGATGTCGTGCCAGAGGTGACGTCCCTTCTGCATGAGCACATCCCCAACTCCAAATGAGGTAAAGCTTTAAATTAGCATGAGGACAGCCTAAAAAATTCCCCTTGGTAAGCGTGAAATCGATCAGCTTGATGTGGGGAGGGGGAAAATATTTTCTGGGTCTCCCATCTTTCCACATACTTACAGAGACACCATTCTCAAATTAAAACTGCACCTCTGGTTTTTAACTCTTCCTGAAATTCACACTGTATCTGCACTGGATATCTGGAGATATCTGGGTACATCATGTATTATGGAGCATAAGAGCTATGAGGAGCAGTTGAGGGAATTGGGGTTGTTTACCCTGAAGAAAAGGAGGCTCAGGGGGTCCTTATCACCCTCTACAGCCACCTGAAAGGAGGTTGGAGCCAGATGGGGATTTGTCTTTTCTTCCAAGTGATAAGACAAGAGGAAACAGCCTCAAGTTGCATCAGGGAAGACTCAAGCTAGATATTAGGAACAATTTCTTCACAGAAAAAGTGGTCAAAATTTGGAACAAGCTGCCCAGGGAAGTGGTGGAGTCACAATCCCTGGAATTATTCAAAAAACAAGCAGATGTGACACTTTACAATATGGTTCAGTGAACACTGTAGTACTTGGCCAAAGTTTGGATGTGATGGTCTTGGATGGCCACAGTTTGGATGTGATTGATCTTTTCCAGTGTTAATTATTCCATGAACTATATCGTTCTCTACACAGGTAAACAGGAGCCCCTTCCTGCAGTACAAACATGGGAGTTACACGTATTTATTTTGGAATGTTTATAGTATGTAGACGCAGATATGACTGATTGCAACAACAAAACTAAAAAAGTCAAACTTAGTCATAAATTATAACAACAGTTCTGCCAACCACTGGCATTTAGAAGTCACGAGTCAGCCCTCACAAAAACATGAGGTATTATCTTTCAGAAAAATAATATGCGTTCAGTTATTTATCTTCGGCTTTTCTGAGTCGTTAAAGTGAATTTAAATCATCTTTTCAAGGCTTTGTTCTTAACCATGAAGTAGAAACTTACTTTTAGGGGGAAAAAAAAAAGCTGGATTTCTTGCACTGGCAGAACTCCAGGAACCAGGACTTTAAGGGAAAAAGCCCAAACAAATATAATGTGTGAACCGTATTAAAACTGCAAGAGTTGGCAACACTTTGACATAATAGAGTATTTTTATGCCAAAACAACTGTGTGTGACAGGGATAAACTTGGCCACCATCACATTCCACTTCTCACTTCTCATGTTTAACTCTTTGCTGCAGCCCCAGCTCTCGAAGCAGCTCTTTGTGGATGTGTTTTCTAAAGCAGGAGCTGCTGGAGTGCTCAGGGTCAAAGTCTGCCCTTGAGCAATGTCTGCAGAGTCGTATTTACAGATTGTACTAACGAGATATCAAAGCTCCAACACCAGAGATAGCTGAAAGTAATATGAAAAAAGTCTCTTGCTAAAAGAAAACTGATGTAGAAGGGCAGAGGGAAAATTCATTAGCTGGTAGTGAGAAGAAGAATGGGCTTTAGAGCTGATTCTTTAGGTTCTTTCCAACACCAGCTGCTTTAGTAAATGGAAGTTGCAATATTTAGGAAAGAGTAATTCCAATGGGAACTGTTTCCCAGTTTTCAAATCTGCACATCAGTAGCTGCACGTGGCTGCCTCCAGGTGCATTCCCTGCCTCCTTCCAGGAGATGGGATTTGATCTCACCAGAGTCCCTGGAGTTTAATTAAAATGCTGAGTTCCTGCTCCTGCCTCAGCTGGGTAAATGCTGGTTATGTGTGGGGGGTGAGGATCACACTCCTTGAGAAGGGCTTAGGAATGATGGAAGGGAATGTGCCCGCTCCACATTGTTTTATTTCCTCACCCCCCGCCTGTCACTTGCTGAGACATCCCTGACCATCAGAAGGCAAAATAGGATCCCTCTTCTTCCTCATAACTACTTTTCCTTTCTCCACTCCTGCTCTGGGCATCTCTCCCAAAACTAGGACCATAACTGGTACCTGCTCAGGGCTCTATTTGGAGTCTCTGTTCTTGGAGGTGACAGCAAAGCCCCGCTTCCCCTCAGAAAGTTTCCATCCTGATGGCATCCAAATGATAGAGCATTTTCGTTGAGCTGAGGCTCAAAGCAGAGAGCAAATAAAAGCATAAAAATATGGTGCAAAAATTAACTTTTTAAAAAAACAGTTCTGGGTTGTCTGGGTTTTATAACTTCTAAAGGGTGTGAGGTTGATAATTCTGTATCATGGGTTTGTTGGGTTTTTTTTTTTTTTGCAGAGACAGAAGAGCTGGCAAGTAAAAAACTTGTAGCAGCCTCCACAAAGCACCAGCTAAGCTTTTCTTTCCTCCTCTGAAATAAGCTAATGTAGTGAAACAAAGGCAAAAAAACATATTTGGTCAAATAATTCCCTTGGCTGCAGCATAATCTTTTTTTTTTTTTAGGAAAATCCAATGCTGTAAATAACTGGAATTTTATCAGGAGATTAAAGAAAACAAGCTCACTTTCTTCCCTGAAACAAAATGAGCTAAAATATCATTGACAGATGGCAATCTGAGACTGGAATACTTTATTACAGACTGATGACACCATTTTTTCTCTCATATTTACAAGTGTAAAAGGCAGGCACCTTTTACACAGCTGAGTGGAAAGGACCTGTTTAGCCAAGTGCTGCTGTTTGGTTCATTCCCCCGTCTCAGGCAAGAGAAAAATACTCACTGTAATGTCACAATAAATCTGGTATTTATGAAAATGAGCCTGATAGCCCCAGCCAGGCCAGGCACAGCTTCTCCCAAGGAAATTTAATCTTCCTGCACATCTCTCTCCATCAGTGCTCTGTCTCTGCTCCGAGACACAGCAGCCAGCAAAGCCCTGCAGCCCCTTTCCCAGCACAGCCTGCACAGTTCTGCTGCCTCATTTGGTGCTAAAAGTATCTTCTGAGAGACAAATAAACTGCTTTTTAATAGAGACCTGAGCAGCCTTTGAAGGTGGGAACCACAGTGACCCATGACACTTCTGTGGCTACAGAAATTTTCATTCAAATATGCATTTCATTCTTTCTCTCATTTCAGTTCCAGGGTGGCTGCACAACAGATAGAAGAGCAATGAGAAGGAAAGGGAGAAGAGCTTGGTCTCAGGAGAGGTGCTTAAGCAAACAAGTTCTTGTGATCCTTCTGTCCAGCACTGATTCTTCCCTACACCCAACCTTTCAAGACCTTTAACCATCTCACCTAATGTGACATGCTCCCATTAGTTCCTAAATCATCCATTGAAACAGGGGGACAGGGTTAGGAAATGCATCCCACCAGCAGCTCAGCTGAGGCTCAAGAATCTTGAGTTCTGTTCCCTTCAGGCACCAGGGAATCCTCACAGGAGAGCCTGAGCCTGCCCCTCCTGAGCCACCCTCATTGCCCTGTCACAAAACCATAGAAGGTGGGGCTGAAAACGAGGGTACAGGGACACTGAAACGTTTGTGAGAGTGGTTAGGCACCAAGAAAACTCCATTTTGCTTTTGCACTTCAAAAAAAAGGAAATATTTTGAAGTATGGTGGTAAAGACAAGGCATTAGTTTATGTTTTGTTGTGCAAATATCACAGAGTCACAGAAGTACAGAATGGTTTGGGTTGGAAGAGACTTTAAAGATCGTCCAGTTCCAAGCCCTGTCATGGGCAGGGACTCCTTCCACAAGACCAGGTCCAACCTGGCCTTGGACACTTCCAGGGATCCAGGGACAGCCACAGCTGCTCTGGGCACCCTGTGCCAAGACCTCCCCACACTCACAGGGAAAAATTTCTTTCTGATTTCTAATCTGAATCAACACTCTTGGAATTATTGAACTTTAATTCCACAGGAGTTCCTGCAGAAAATTTAAACTGCTTTGCTGGAAAGGGTATGGTTGAACTAGCAAGCAGAGCTTTACAGGCAACCAGTGAAGTCTCTAAGTCTCAATTAAATCAGTGAAAAACACTCCTGGCTCTGTGGGATATTTCCTCCCTGGGTTTTTTAGCATCCTCACGTACAGCCATCCTTGGGGTGCCTCACACTGCCAGCAGTACCAAGAGACTTTATGCAGAAGATGCTCACAGCAGGAGTTAATGGCAAGCAATTGAGGGCAAAAACTGGGTGGGATATATGAGGAAAAGAGTTGCAGCTCTTAACTGACCAGACAGAGAAGGCTGGGAGGAAAAAGGGCAAGTCATTAAATCCAAATCTTGGCTGATAGAAGAAGATAGCTGTATCTTCTCTTGCAGGAAGGAAATAAGTCAGTAAAACACATTTTCAGCACGGCTGCTGTGCACCACTATTGCAATTATTTAGCAAAGAGATGGCTGAGTATATAAATACCACACTGACTTTGATAATGGTTCTTTTAATTTGTGTAGGTTCGACAGCGCATTAAGGGCTGCGGGCACAATTACTCTCAAATGAGAGATTCTCTTTCATGAAACCATATAGGGGATTTCTTTTGCTTTCTTCCTAAGGATAATAGCAAAGAGCAGAAGCTTGACATCATAATAGAGTTCAAGTGCCTTAGCAGTATATCTGCTCTCAAAGAATTCTAAAAAAGCTGCACTAATGCACTTTCCGTGTGCACGGCGCAGGCAGGCCCGTTTGGAGCCCTGGCAAATAAACACTGTTGCCTCTCTTGTCCATCAGTCGAGGCAGCTCTTGGGATGATATAATGCCATGGATTCCAACCCAATCAGCTGCTATTGCCTAATTATACAAGCAAAACAAATCCAGACTGTTTAAGGTAGAAGGGGGAGGTGGGAGGGGGAACTGCCATAAAACACTGAGGGAGAGCTGTCTCCTCTTTTCAAACATGTAAAACCAAAGAGTTGTTTTCCCCTTAAACAGGAATACTGCGGCCATGATTCCACAGACCTATTTACTTTTCTTTTCATAACGTGCCAGTCTGCATGCAATAAAGCTGTCAGGCACAGCTCGAGAGCAATAAATATGGGGAAAACTGTTATTTAACAGGCCAAGAATCATCTGTACAGTGTCACTGTGCATTCAGAGCAGTGCTCATGTAAAAAGTCGTTTTGCAAAATGACAATTCGTGTCGCATCTATTTCCATCTCTCCTCCCATTCTCTTTCCCTTGATTTTCTCAGCAGGGAGATTTCCGCATCCCTGCCCTGCTGCTGCTATAGGGGCAGGTGCCAAGGCTGCCCAGTGCACCAAGGCAGGGGAGGAAAAGAAAAGGGCAGAAACCTGCAGGGCTCTGAAGAAACAGGATGGGAAAATCACTCTATTTTGCCAGTCTCAGAATAGATATGCAAACATAAGGATCCCATATATTCAGACATAAAGGGAATGGAAGACAAAGCCCTGATGCACAGGAACCTGGATATGTGTCTACTTCAGTGACAACTCACAGAAAGTGTTGGCTACAGTGGTTCCAGACTGAAAGAGAGAGAAAAAGTGTAAAATCTTGGACCTTTATATCCCACCACAGCCTGCATGCTCAAGCACATATCACTTCTTCAGGCCAATAAATGCATAGCTTTCTTTCTTTAAGAAATATGAGCTTTTGCAGACCCAGGTATAAAAATCTCATCAAGCCCATCTAAAGGCATCCACCACCTCAATATACGATTCTTATTTGAAACAGCTTCTCTGAAAACAGTTTCCCTTTCCAAAGTATTCCTGTCACAGCTCAGAGATAAAATTGTTCCAAACAATTCTGATGTGATGATTTACCTTCAGAGACCAGAGCCCCAGAAGATTTGTGGTGAAGACTCCCAGAGGTGCCAGTGACCCAACAAAGATCACTCTGAGCCAGCACACCCCAAGGAAGAGTAATGGTGACCAGAAAGATGTGCAAAAGAAATGAATTAGGGACTTAACTGAATGTCAAGTCACATGAATATGGTTTGCTGAAAGGAATAGGAATAAAATAATTATAGAGCTTCGATCTTCTGTCATGCTCCCTTTACCATGGTGTGATTTGCTCTTTTGAGCATCTTTTGAGCATTTTTGAGAAATTTAAAACGCAGTGTAGCATCTGGCCCACCCCCTTCCACAGAAGGAAATGGATTCCTAAAAAATCCCACTGAATAATATTAAATTTATCAATGATTTATGGGGGAAAATAACCAGGCAGTGTATAGATCTGAAAGCAACCACCAGCACTGCTTAGTTCAGGAATGATATTTATTTATGTACTGTGATTATCAAGTGATGGAACGACTGGGTGGGTTGTGTTATATCTGCAGTCACAGCCAGCCAATTGTGTAGATGGGCTGGAGATACATGACATTTGATTCAGGACTTTCACAGCCTCTTGGAAGGCCTGTTTTGTTCTGGGAGCATCAGCAGCCCTATAAATAAGTTATTGATTTTAATTTGTGAGCAGAATATTGTTTAATCTCTGCAAATCACCTCCTGTTCCACTGTATAAAGTCAGCAGAAGGAAATAAAAGTATCGAATATCTGCTAAATTGCACTGAGTTAAAAAATCTGCCATCAGTGACATTTTACCCTTCAAAACCAGCATTCTCCCAAATTGAGTTTCTTTTAATGGTGGCAGACAACCCTTCCACATACTGGCCTTAGAAAGACTAGGAGATTTCAATGATATCTAACAAACTGAATAGTTTTGGCTCAACTGTGGCTCATCTTGGGACATTCTGTGGGGTGTGGGGCAGCAGATGTGCCCACCATCACTCTGGTGGTCCCTGCAGTGAGAAGGGGGTTTGTGGAGGAAGTAGAATGGTTCTGCTCAAAGGAAACTGTCAGGAAAAGGGTTCTCTCTCTCCCTGATGGATCTTCTTTTCCTCCCTTGGTGCTGCACATTAAATCACTAAAACATTACGTCTCAAGTGCCCAATTATTTTGCCAGCCCCAGAGCATCACAGTCCAGAAAATGTCTCCAGCTCACCTCGATTCAAACACAGAATTTTAACTCAGCCATGTTCATGCCTGAATTTGCCAAAAGCAGCCGCTGTTGGGAAGTGATTGCCCCGGGGAAGCTGAGGTGGTTTGTGATGGAGGTGTGTGACTAGGTGCCCACAGGACGGCTGTCCCCATGGGGGTACACACACCTCTGCCCTCCTCCATGGCCTCCAACAGCCCCCCACCATCATCCCTGACTCAGCCATCCGCCCTGCTGCCTGCAGGGACGAGGGTCACCATGGCCTGTCACCTCGAAACCATCACAGTCACACACTGGGTTGGGTTGGAAGTGACCTT